>PVHY01000416.1:0-11422 GCA_004024945.1 Uropsilus gracilis
TTCCTTCCTTCCTTCCTTCCTTCCTTCCTTCCTTCCTTCCTTCCTTCCTTCCTTCCTTCTTCCCTCCCTCCTTCCTTCTTTCTTTTCTAAATAATTTATTATATAGATAATTATTTCACAAGTTTGTAATCCCCAGGGGTGTCATTCCCTCTCTCCCCTTCCCCCCTCCCCAGGTTGTGAACTTAGGTTTGGTTGTTAGCTTGTTTTTACTTTTCCTCATGGCTTTTTGTTTGTTTTCCCTATGTCCCATATATTAGTGAAACCATTTATTTCTGTCTTTTTCTTTCTGACTTATTTCTGCTAATATGATTTCTTCTAGGTACATCCAGGTTATCATAAATTCATCAAATTTGTCATTTTTAATTGATGAATAATATTTTTACAACTTAGCAAAAACAAAACAAGAATCCCAGTCAAAAAATGGGGAGAGGAACTAAAAGATGTTTCTCCAAAGAGGAAATACAAATGGCCAACAGGCACTTGAAAAAATGTTCAATGTTACTAGCAATCAGGGAAATGCAAATCAAAACCACAATATGATACCACCTGACATGAGAAAGAATGCCCCACATCCAAAAAAGAGGCAACGACAAGTGTTGGTGGGGATGTGGAGAGAAAGGAACACTCTTATTCTGTTGGTGGGAATGTAAACTGGTCCAACCACTATGGAAAGCTGTGTGGAGGACCCTCAGACTAATGAAAATGGAACTACCATTTACCCAGCAACTGCTTTTCTGGGTATCTACCCAAAGGAGACCTCAATGTGGATACAAAGGACACCTGTGCGCGGATGTTTATGGCAGCATTATTCATAGCAAGGGCATGAAAACAACTCAAATGAATTTCAATAGTATTTGTTCTATTTCTTTAAAGAATGTTATTGAGACTTTTTGGAATTGTATTGAATCTGTAGATGTTTTTGATTCGATGACAATTTTGATAATATTGATTCTTCCAATTCATGAGAGATATTCAAGAGCAACCGCTCTTTTGGAAATCTACCCAAAGGAGACCTCGATGTGTGTACAAAGGGGCACTTGTACTAGAAATTTTTGGCAACACTATTTATAATTGCAAGGACATAGAAGCAACCCAAATGTCCCAAAACAGACAAATGGATGAAAAAGATGTGGTATACATACATACATACATACATACATACATACATATATATATATATACATTATATAACAGAATATTACTAATCAATTTTTTTAGAACGGCCAGTTCTTAATATCATGAGGTTGTCTACCTGAATATCTTGGAAAGGCCTAATCATTTACTCCCAAATTATTAGACATTATCATCTGAATGCTTCCTATTTATGAATTATTTGTAAGCTGTAATTTCATTTAGTATTTCTCACTTGAAACAAATTTAAAACCCTCTTCTTAGTAACAGAACAGTACCTACTAAGCATTATGTATTCAAATAAGCAACTGAATAAATAAATGCATCTGCATCCCCAACTGGAATTATGTGTATGTATGGTCTAGATAGAAAATAAACAAAAAAAGAGCTTTGAAAAGTCACTTAAAATAAAATCCAGTGCTTTGCTGCCGGGCATGGTGGCTCGTGCCTGTAAGCTTCAGCCTATGAAGCAGCCGTGGCTAGGGATCGTGGTTCGAGTCCTGCCTGGGGCCCGTAGCGAGACCTAGTTCCAACAAAAATAGCTGGGTGTGTGCCTGTAATCCCAGCTACCTGGGTGGCTGAGGCTGGGGATCGCTTGAGTCCGTGGTACCCCGGGCAACGAGAGCCTGCGGTTCCACGGGCAAAAACAGCGAGACCTAGTCTCAAAAAATAAATAAAATAAAATAAAATAAAATAAAATAAAATAAAATGAAATGAAATGAAATCCTTATGCATTGTTAACAAAACCATGTGCTGCAAAGATTTGCAACATAAAATAGTATATAAATGGAAAATAGGTGACAATAGTAGTCATCACCATCTGTTTAATAGATATGCCCAGCTTGGCTTCTTCTAGGCATACAATAGAATTTTCCTTCACTACCACTTTGAAAATAACCAAGTAGTCACTTAAGAAATGTCACTGTCTAGTCCTTGATTTTCCACCTTCCCATTTCATGGAAGTTTAAATCATTATTAAAATTCTGTGTAAATGTGAATTGAACCCTGTTGTTCCTATGCAGCATGATTGCAAAAATAATGTTTTTATTATATTAAGACACTTTCATATTGTGTGACCTAGCTTATATTTGCTGCTAAGCTAATCATCTTACTGTCTTACCATCTTAGGTATAGCACCTATACCTTCCTATGAAAAAAACGGTACTGCTTCCTTTCAGAGCAGCATAACATTTCTCAGTTGCAACAAACAGCATGATCTTTCATTCTCCTGAGGTCAGATGTCAGTAGAATGTTTTCTTAATATGGTTTTGTTGGAACAAAGTGAAAAATCCTCCACAATTCTGGATTTCTTTTTTTTTCAAGCTTATAAACAATCAAGACAGTGTTTAGAGAGGTTTGCAAAGGGAAGAAAAAAATGCTTAATAACAAAAGTACAGCACTTTTACATGCCTGCAAATTCTAAGGAAAATTAAAACAAATATTTTTTTTTGTTTTACAAATACAAATACAAATAAAACAAGTATATTTACTTGTTTTATATACACAAATAAAACAAGTATATTTACTTGTTTTATATACACAAATAAAACAAGTATATTTACTATGTGTTAAAGAGCTAGGCAAGGACAGAGAAAGGTGACTACATATGAAAAGGTTGGGATCACCTCACTAATCATTACTCTGAAATTAAGCTCTCAGAGAGGCCACATTTACAGGTAAACTTAAGATGATAACCCCAAACTATATTCTTCTATGTCAAAATAAAGGAGATTAGTGATTAATTCTTTGATTAGAAAAAAATACTAGGAATTCATGTTAACTCCTTTGATTAGGGAAGAGAAAATGACTCAGACCAGAACTAGGATTTTTAAAACAATTATAATAGATTTTTTAGGCTCACAGTGTCACAAATGTTCTTTGTCTCTGTGCATGAAGGTGTTACTTAATGAGCATGTTGAGAAAATCTAATCTGGCTGTTTTAGGGAAATTGGCCTCATACTCTGTAATGGTTTATGTGGAATTAGGTCATAAAGTTTAGAGTAAAAAGAGATTTTAAGAGTGTCTTTAATGGGCTTGATGAGAAGTTTAAATTATGAAAGTGACTAGTCTGACCAAGCCAAAATATTTAATAAAATTTTGGGGTTATAAATCATGATAGTACTTAATTTTGTGTAGGAAATATTCCTTAGAGATAAGCTAAATCTAAGAACCATTGACAGAAACAAAAATGTCTATGTAATGACATTACAATGAAAATGTCTGGGACTTAACTCTTGCTTCCTTGTTTGCAATAATATGTATATATTGACTCAGAGTGCCAGAAAGATGCTCAGTCTTGACACAATGGGGAGATTAAAGCTTATTATTGAGACAAATGCATTATTTTATGTATATCTTGTTTTGGCAACTCTAATCTGTATTAATTTTGTTATAATAAGCTTGTTTACACAGGCATAGAACCTTTTTTCAGTTCCAAATCATTCTAGAGAATTATCATACCTGAGGTGCTAGTGGAAACTGCTTTATTTGTAGCAAATAAATCAGTAGAGTGGGAGGTCTGGATATTACCAAACTTGTAGCTAATGTCTGAAGTGAGAGTGAACTTTTGCAAGACTGTGTCATTGACGTAAAGAGCTTTGTCTAGCTCTGCATTAGACATTGTTTTATAAATCTGTTTCAAAATTAAGACTAGATGAATATGGATATATAAACTGTAAAAAGTATACGTCTCATACTTTTTAATTAGAAGGAAATATAAAATCTGGAGTTTACCTCATTTATTTTTTTAACATTATGCTTCTATTAAATTATCAGTACAATAAACAATCTGAGAATTTTTATTTTTCAAAAAATGAGGTAATGTATATTTTTTAATTAGCATTTTACTTGCTATTTTATTTTATGAGAGCATAGTTTTAAAAACATACCCATTTATTTAAGGAATATGATATAATTATATATATATAATTATATATAAAATCAATATAAATATAAAATTAATAAATATAAAATTAATTTATATATATATATATACTTTTATCTAGGACATGGGCACGTTAGTGTTTCTTGTCTTCTCTTTCATTACCTGAAACACATTCTCTCAGTAATGCTGTGAAGAATTGGTATCTTACTGGATGCTATGTTGTCTCACTTGTATTGTCATCTATTGATATTATCAATATTCTTTCTGTCTAGTCATTACGGCCAAATCTATAATAATAAAAATAAATATTCTCAAAATAAGTATTCTAAAAAAAAAGTAGTCTTAGATGGGCATATGATTTTTTGTAACTTTAATATATTAAAGTTTATTTTTGACAAATTTGAATAATATATTTGCATTGCATCCATAACTTTAATAAATTTGAAAAACATCTTAAACTCATGATTCATAGAAGTATTTTGATAGTGTATTAGCCTTACCAGTGAATATTTTGCTTGACATTAGACTATATTTTTATGAATTATTTATTAGATTTTATTTAATGAACATCATTTTTACAATAGAAATTTTTCATATTATTATTACACTTTCTCAAAATATCCACGAAGCAGATAATATATACATATATCTTGCATTGGGACATAAACCTCATAAAGGGAGTATTATTTTTTACTTTTTTCAAAAACATATCTAAAAAGTCCACAATAGTGCTGGTACATTAGTAAACCTCAATAAATATTAACTGATCTTTTTTTTTTTACTTTTCCATATAAGAAAAAGTGTTACTGAACTTATGTTATAAATACATTGTATTGAGAAATATGAATACTTACTAAAAACTTTCATATTCATGGTAATAGAAAATAAATATTTCAGTTCTGCTCACACAAAGATATAGCTTACCATTACATATAATATTACAAACAAAATGTGATTATTGATCATTCATTGAATCCAATGTCATGAAGAAACATTGCCTTCTATATTGTTTTGTATTTGACCCTGTGGGTCTTTATTTTTTAAAATAATGAATTGATAGTCCATACCCACATCAGCTTTACCATGACAGTGCACTTACTGCCCCAACATCCATATTCCAGAACCACAGATAATTGTGCTTCTTTCCCTCCTTTCTCTAACACTTTTCCCATATCCTCTGTATCTACTGTTTTTAAAGTTTACCTTAAAAAGTCTTTAAAACTAGTGATTTGGTTTCATCCAGTTGTATACTACATATGTTTTTTTCTAAGATATCTTTCCTGATTTGACAAAATAAATTTTAACCATTGCATTTTCTTATATATCTGCAAATACACACAACCTAGATTCTTCTGAGATTTCTCCCCACTTCATTATTTTTACTAGTTTTAGTTTCATACATTAATTAGAATCCTTTACTCTAATTTCTGGGGTCTTAAGTAACTGTAAAGTCTCTTCCACCATTATTTCTCTAGGTGAAAGAATTGCAAGTGCCTTTTCATAATTTCTAAAAACATATTTCAGATATTTAAATATTTTCTGGGTGATCTAAGACATATTAAATCATTTATTTACCATACAATAGGAGCCAATGTGAACATGAAAGTTGTCATTTCAGTTAAAATGACCTACATTCACTGAATCCTTTTATTAAATACAATATTTTATATCTGAAAACACTTAATTTTCCTATAATAAATTTGTGAAATTATATAAATTAGGTAAAAAGGAATGTAGTTGTCATGAAAGTTTCCAATTGCTTAAAAGGTATGCTGGCTGGATTGAGAATTTCTAAATTAATCTAGAACTATACTGAATATTTTATTTTGTCTGAAAAATTATTTCTTTAAAAGTTACATTACAAGAAAACTTTAACACCAGTAAACAATTGTTAGGCTCCTATTTCATTTGTTTGAACATTTACCTCTCAAGTTAACTTATCTTTAGGCAGCCATTTTTATGTTGGACATAACACTTGGCTGGTGTGTGTATGTGTGTGTGTGTGTGTGTGTGTGAGAACCAGTAAAGTCTATGAGAACACATTTAATTACTTTCTCTTGTTTAAGGCCATGAGCTAATTCTATTTAACAGATATAACTAAAAATCAAGCATTACATCTAATTACACCTCTAAAGGCATGCATGTTCCAAAAGAAGCCGTTAAATTTTGAGTTAGTTCTGAATTACCGAAATTATTTTGAAAAAAACAATTAATCAATTTCTGTTCTATTTCTGAGATTAGAATTTATAACAGGATCATTTACAAACTAATTACATATAATCAATTCTAATGGTGTCACCCAGAGTTTAAAATAAAGCACAAAGGGAGATATTTGCAAATATACAGAGATTTTTTTAAATTCTTAAGAAAAAAAGTGAATATTTTTTAAGAAATGTTTATAAAAATAACAAAGTCTATTAGTTTACAATAACAGCTGACTGAAATCATTGCAGTAAAAAGAATATTGCCAGTTAAATTTCCATAGATATTACATAGGTTGGCTGAGATTTAATAAATAGAATGTTTCTTTAAAGATTAAAAAAATTAAATTCTTTAAAGAATAATTAATAAGCACTAAAACAGATTTGGCACGTTTTCACAGTATAAACTAATCACTTTAAAATTCCTGGAAGAATATCTGGTAGAAATTAGAAAAAACAAAGCAAAACAAAACAAAAACCTCTATGTAGCCTTAATTTTTTCTTAGCTTTTTCAATACACACACACACAATAATAATAACAATTTACACTTTGAGATATTTGAAACATCACTTTAATGCTCTTTGGTTCATAATTAATTGACATTTATTACTATTGATATTAGTTTTATATGTTTAACCACAGTTATAATGTTACGTTACAGATCCACCAATGGAAGAATAGAGATTTTCCTTTCTTTCTTTTCTTTTTGTTTAGAGATTAGGTCTCACTATGTTGTCTAGAATAGTCTCGAACCCGGAGACTCAAGTGATCCCCAACATCAGCCTCCCAGCTAGCTGGGATTACAGGTGTGCACCACCATGTCTACCAGAATAGAGATTGAAATCAATTGCTCTCCCAAAATCTGTCTTAAGAAAGAAAAAAGACTGATAAAAGCCCCTAGAAATATTTGGACACTTGCAACCAGCACCAGCTGGTTTCTGGTAAGACCAAGAGATGTAGAAAGATGATGCTCAGGTGTCAGACCCCCTCAGAGAGGGAAGTCACTCTGGGAGCTGGCACTATCTTGACCAACCACAATGAAGGGAATTCTCACAGCAAGCTGAGACCATTGTCAGCGTAATGAGTGCCACTGACATTGCTGCCAGCCGACCCCAGCTGGGGACTCAGTGGTCATGCTATCAGGTCAGAATGGGGCAGAACCCACCAACCAGCAAGCTGCATTCCAAATGTGGCTTCTGCCACCCAGGTTTCCTCAGGTTCGTATTACCAGTGCATAGCAGTGCCAGTGTGAAATGCAGCTTAACAAGGTTTATTTACAAAGGAATATTAATGGGGAAAACAAAATATCTTTAAAGCCACAAGTGGCCAGTTATCTTAACCCAGTCACCATTTTCAGTCCCAAAGGTCCCAAAAGACACATGTCCAGGATAGCGGCCCTTTGCCCTCCAAACCTGAGGCAGGCACTGCAAAATTCAGTTTTTCTCCAGCATCTTCTCTTTGCTTCTTCTCTTTCCAGGTTTTCGAGCTGCTCCACTTTTCCAAAGTTCTTCAAACTTCTTCAAATGCTGATGCACAAATCAGCTTTCCAAATCCCTGGCCATCCCCAGGTACCAGCTTTCCAGGCTACCTTGCTGCGGTGCCACACTCTCCACACCAGCTACTCTTTTGCCAGCCACCATGGCTCCTTGCCACCTCTAGCTCACTCTTCCAGGGTGCTTCTGCCCAGCCTGGTCACTGGGCTATTCATTATCTGTCTGTCATTCTCATCTTTCCTCTCCCCAAAAGCCTCTGTCCCCCCTAGTCTCTGTTCTTTTTCTTTTTATTTCTATGTTTTTTTGTTGTTGTTTTCCTAAAAACCCAATATTCCAATTTCCCTCCATATATCCCCTCTTGGTGATACATTTTCTCTTCCCCACCTGGGATTTTCAACAAAGTAAAAGAACCCTTATACTGTTAGGCCATCTTATACCTCTGTGTTTTCCAGACACATTTAATGGCATCAGTGCCTAAATTTTAATACTGCCCATGTTGGGTTTCTGGCTTCAGTTACTGTGGCACACAGCCGAGGAGCTGCAGTACTGTGCTTCCAGCTGACACTGAGAGGAGAGAAATGCTGCCATCATAAAGACACCTTGAAAAGGTCTGAGGCAGTTTAGTGACCCTGATTCAGGATGACCCCAACTAGGACATGGCAGTCACTGTGGGAAATTGAGAATCTAAGACTGTCCACTACCACATCCCAACCTCGGCAGCTACCATTACAGCTGAGCCCATCAGTATATCTGCAATCAGGTGAGAAACACCCAGCCTGTACTTGCAGCTAACTCCAAGAGAAGAGAACCCCTCACCTTACAACTAGCCCATGGAGAATCTGAGGGAGTTCAGGTGCTTGAACACAGCCTAGCCAGGGAAAGGCTAACCCTCACACAGTCCCCTATTAGAATGACAAGAACAATTTGATTAAGCTTATACAAGGGTTAGTAGCCACTTGTTTTGCTTTATTATTTTTCTTTTATTTCCTTTATGTTTGTTACCTTTGTTCTGCTTGTCTGTCTGTCTAGTCTTTTGTTGTTTGTTTGATTTAGTGTGCATTTGCTTGTTTCTTTTTCCTATCTTCTCCCCATCCTTTGTTTTCTTTTGCATTTTTCTTTTTCCTTCTTTGTTTTTCCTTATCCAGTATTTTTTCTATCTCTTCCCTTTCTTTCTTCTTTCTTTTTTTCTTCTGCATTATGCCACAGTCTTTCCAATGCTTTCTGATTTTCTTCTCTTCACTTTTCTCACTTTCCTAACATCACCTGGAGCCAAAATTTTGAAGGAGAAAATGAATCCTGAGATGAGCAGCCCATTTAGTCAAAAGCCTCCACCCCGAAGACCACAACACAGCAGGCCTATTCAAGTTAAACAATTAAACACAGAAGCACTCTATTCAGACAGCAGGCACCACAACACAGAGTATCCTAGATTACTCCAGAAAATGGCCTGGGGTCCCCACTCTACATAGTGGGGGTTGACCAGACAGGAACTCCTGGGGCAAATCATAGCTGATATAGAACTTACCATAGTAGAAGAGTGCAAGACAGGGATTTCAGGAGAATAATGCACTCAAGGCCAAACTACCAAAACATTCACCCAAACACTGCAACAGAACTTGAAACCCTGCTCACTGGCATGAATATCTGACTGTTGCAGGTCCATGTAGAAAATAAACACAGAAACTACTAATCACCATAATTAGTAGCCAAAAATACCAAGATGGAGTAACCAGAAGCCCTGTTTCCTGTCAAAGTAATCTAGTTGGTGGAGCTGGGAAGAGAGGCAGGGACCATCACCACAATCCCTGCACAACAACTTTATCACTCCAGGTACTAGACAAATGCACCCATGACCCAGCAAGACCTTAAAGAATTCATGCTCTCCATCATCAGTGGTAAAGGGGACCATGGATAGAACAAGACCAAAGGAAAACTATGGAAAGGTAAAGAATCATGGATGATCAAAGGAATGCTCCAGGGAATAATATACCACAGAATATCAGCCCACTGAAGTCAACAGCACAGACACAGAGGAATACTTCAACCTGTCTGTAAAATAATTCATAATTGGCATGAAAACACGGAGATATTGGTGAGGCAAGCTCAAGAAGACAGAAAAGGAAAAAATGGCATGGGAAATATAATCAATGAATTGAGGAGTAGAGTGAATCTTTAAAAAAATAAGTGGTAGATGGTAATAGATCAATGAAGAAAGTAAAGAAAATTTAGGGAAGAAGAAGAGAAGAATGTAACAAGGTAATGAATCAAACCATACTCAAACATACAAATATTAACCAAATTACAAGTACAAACTCTCACATATCTATAATGTTAATGGATTAAACTCATAATAAAAAGAGAGTAAGAGACTAGAAGAGAAAACAGAGCCCAACTTTCTGCTGTCCCCAGAAAACATACCAAACTGCTAAAGATAGACATAGATTGAAAGGAAAGGGCTGGTAAAAGTTCGAGAAGCAAATGGACCCCAAAGGAAAACAGGTACAACCATATTTATATCAGATAAAATAAACTTCAGATGAAATAATGTGACAAACTATATAGATAACCACTAGATAGTAATCAACTGGTCAGTAAAGCAGGAAGACATATGACTCATCAAATTATATGTAGTAAATGAAATAACACCAATATACATTTGCAAATTGCTAGCATTTCTGAAAAAGGCATTAAAGAAAGTGCTTATTAAATAGAAGACTTGAGCAGCCCACTCTTACCAAGGGGCAGATCAATGAGAAAAAAAATAAGCAAGGACATAGTAAATACATATCAAGACCAATTGAGCCCAATAGATATCTACAGAACATTGAACACCAACCTCAGCAAAAAAAGAAAAAAGAGAAGAAAAAGCAAAAAGTGAAAAGCAAAACAACACAATTGAACACTCATATTTCTCAAGTACACATGTATTATTTTTCAGGATCAATCATTCATGAACTGGGTCACAGGACTAGCATCAACAGATAAATTAAGATTATACTATTTTCACACCAATGAACATGTCAACTCGTTTCTCCAAACATAATGGCATCAAACTGGAAATAAATCCTGAAAAAAGGGAAAGGAAAACCTTCATTGCGTGGACACTGAACCCTCCACTATTGGAAAATTGTTAATGAGGAAACCAAAGAGGACATGAACAAATACTTTGACATGAATGACAATGAGGACACAGACTTCCAGAACATAAGAAACACTGCATGCAGTAATAAGGGGAGCATATACAGTATGTCCCATATCAAGAAACAAGAAACTACGGAAAGGAACAACATCTCTCACATCCACATCAGAGAGAGCTAGAGAAGGAAGAACAAAAACAAAACTTATATGCCATCGAAGGAAGGAAATAATGAAATTTGCAGTAGAAATAAATTAGATAGAAATAAAAAAGAGAGCTTATTTGGAGGTTCTATCAGGGGAGCGCAGCTACTCTGTACCCTCCACTAGAGAACAGTCCTCTCTATTCAGGGAAGGTCGTCCTCCTCGGCCAGTAGCGCAGCTTCGGGAGGGATGAACATAGAGCGGTGAGGGAGGAAGGGGACACCTGCCTAGTCAGCCAGATCAGCCGAATCAACCCCTGCGATTAATGGGGTGACAGATGTCACAACCAGATGGCCAGGCACGGTGGTTTGTGCCTGTAAGCTTCAGCCTATGAAGCGGCCGGGGCTAGGGATTGTGGTTTGAGTCCCGCCTG
>PVHY01000416.1:11522-56215 GCA_004024945.1 Uropsilus gracilis
CACAAACAGCAAAATCTTATCAGTAATCAAACCATCGTTCCACAAAAGACCTGGACCAGAATGGATTTACAAATGAGTTCTACCAGAAGTCCAAAGGCAAACTGGTGCCTATCTTACACAAACTCTGTCAAAATTAGAGAAAGTGTACTACCAAATACATTCTATGAAGCCAACATCACCATCTACTAAAACCAACTGATGACACAAAGAAAACTATAGACCAACAACCCTAATAAACACAGAAATCTTTGCAACAAAATTATAGCAAATAGAATGTATCACAACGTTTATACACCATAACCAAGTGGGATTTATCTGAGGGAAACAAGGACAGTTCAACACTGAAAAATCAATAAAATTAATTCAACACATCAATAAAAAGAAAAAAACCACATGATCATATCAATAGGTGCTGAGAAAGCATTTGACAAAGTTCAGTGCCTATTTATGATGAACATTCTGAAATTCTTGGGTAGAAGGAAACATTGAAAAAAAGATAACCTCTTCAGTAAATGGTGTTGGGAAAACTGGATCACTCCATTTTCTTTCATATTCTAATAACTAAGATCTCAGAAAAGTTCTGTGATTTGCAGTCAGAAGAAGACATTGGTTATTGCCATGGGGTTGCATCCTTCTGCCAATGTGCCTTGAATTGAGAACTTATGTGGTCTCCACTATGAATTCATGAATAAAGACCCCAGTCCTGAATTGCCCGAATAAAACCTTTCTAGAGCTCTGTATTTTCCAGTTTTATACCAGTTTTTAAAAGTGACAGTTGCTTTTCCAGACATCTAAACTTGTCTGATTTGCTACCTTATTAATCAAGATTCTGGAAATCGCAAGTAGTTGACTATTCCAAATAAACTAACACATTTTTAAAGTAAACCAATTGTTTTCATATTTCTCTCATCCCCACTATAATACACTTTTCTCTGTAGCTCTCTTGTTTTTATCCTGATGACATGTCTTCTCCACTTTGAACAAAAGTGAACTCTACCAAAAGCAAATTCAGATTTGTCTATTTAGCACCCTAGGAAAGAAGAAGATGAAAATTGCTCTACAGAAATACCTAGAACTCAATTCCCATAAAAAAAATGTTGTTTCTGGATTATGTGCTCATCAATACACAATTAGCTGTGCTATGTTCAATAAAGCTCCAGTGCTAATAACTTAGATCCTTATCTTCCCTGACCTTTCTCCCAGTCACCATCTGGTATTTTTCATAGCATTTAAGGATTATTCTACTGTGTTTTGCCAGCTTTTTGTCTTTATTTTTTTCTCAGTAAATGAATGAATCATTTATAATTATTCTTCACATTGTGGCTCATATCACTTCAAAATCTATCTATTGACCCTGAAAGGAAGTACTTCATTTTTCTAATATCTGAGTAGTAATATTTCATTAAGTGTATATTATACAATACATTTATGCAGTTGTATATCATGACCTTTTATACTGACCATTGTACATAGTGCTGTAACAAACACACGTGTAGACAATCATCATATTAGTGTTTTTATGTATGTATTTTTTATGAAAACCTAAAACCTAAAAGTGATCTTGCTGAATATTAGGTTTTTCTGTTCTTAGTTTTTTAAGAATGTCCATATCATTTTCCATAGAGGTTACACCAAAATGAGTGTTGCTTTTTATCCATATAACCTCCATCATACAGCATTTCAAGTTTTGGATATATACCATTTCCACTGAGTGATGTGATAGCTTATCATGGTCTTCACTTGATTTTCCATAATATAGTAAGTAAGCGATATTAAACATTTTTACGATTACAAGATATTAAAATCTTCTTTGAAGATGTATATATTTGTGTACTTCCCCCTTGTTTTATTTTCTGATAACATTTTTACTGCATTATCAAAACAACACTGTATATGGTTTAGGGGAACTGGTTTTTACTTTCTCATATGTATGTTAGCAAACCACATTCACAACAATGCAACAATAGTCCTTCAACATAGTCCATTGGGGCCCCTCACCATTTTCTCACCCCCCCCACTGTCTACAGTCATATATGTAGGATTGTTTTTGAACTAATCTGACTTATTTATTTCTTTTATATTTTGCATATGTGTGAAATAGTCTAGTGTTTGTCTTTCTCCTTCTGATGAATTTCTGAAATCAAATGCAAACATAAACACATGAAACTATATTAAAGTATAAAGTTTCACTGGGAAAATAATTCATCATTTCCATGAAAAAGCAGTTTACTAAATGGGAGAAAATATTTACACAACACATTAAACAAGTGACTAATATATAATAGATAAAATCTACAAATAATTCATGCAACTCAACATAATGAGTCCAATAAAAAGAAAAAAATGATAATTAAATAATTATCAAAAAAAGACATTCAGGGCAACATTAGATACCAACTCATATCTGTGAGGATATTCCCATATGTAAACAAATAAAATAAGCAGATATGTTGGGTGAGTGGGAGCAAAAAACAAAAGCTTGTATAATGTTGGTGAGAATGCAGACTTGTTTAGTCCTTTCAGAAAAGAATAGAGGTTATTCAATATAGTAAACGTAGATGCACCATATGATTGAGCAATTCTGTTTCAAGGTATCTATCCAAAGGATACAACAGCACTAATTTTGAGGGATATTTATAGTTTTGTTTTCATTGTAGCACTATTTTCGCGACTAAGTCATGAAACATTCTACCTGCCAAGGTCAGAAAAATGGAGTATGTAGCAAATATACACTTTGATCAAGTTTTGCATTTTGGAAAACCATTTATGAAACTGAAGGGTATTGTGCCAAGTGAAACAATTCAAAATGTGTCTATTTTTGCCGTGGAACCAAAGGCTCATGTTGCCCGGGGTACCACGGACTCAAGCAATCCCCAGCATCAGTTTCCCAGGTAGCTGGAATTACAGGTGCACACCACCACGCCCAGCTATTTTTTAGGATCTAGGTCTTGCTACGTGTCCCCGGCGGGACTAGAACTGCGATCCCTGGTCCCCACCATGGCTTCCTAGGCTGCCACTTACAAGTATGCGCCACCGTGTCTGGCAGGTTACTCTTTTGTGTTCCTGGTAGTTTATTTTACAATACAAATTTTTTTCTTTTTATTCCCCCTGATGTTTTGAGTTGAATCCACAGCACATTTCTGTGTTAGATGTCTTAGTTTATAATCTTTACATTATTTTGTTTTTATGTTTTAAAAGATGTCATTTCAGATTTTTCATGTGGTTGTTCAAGTTTCACAATTCTATTTATGAAAGAGATTTTCTCCATTGTACAATTGCAGACTTTTCAAATATTAACTGTCCATATTGTGCGAGTTTATTTTCATGATTCATATTTTATTTCCTTGGTCTCTGCTGTTGCTCTCTAACCTTCTCTTCTCCCATCACTATCTCCTCTTCTCTTGGCCTAAAAAACATACTATTTTGATTACAACTGCACTGGAGTGTAGTTCAGTCAGCTAAGTGCGAAGCCTTAATTTTTCCTTCTTTTTTCTTGTGGTGATTTGATTGTTTAAGGGTCTTCTGTGATGCCATGACAATTTTACAATTGTTTGTTCCTTTATCTTGAAAAAAAATGGCACCGGTATTTTTTAGGAATTGCTTTGAATATGTAAGACATTTTAGATAATATGATAATTTCAGAAATATTTCTTCAAATCCTCATGGAAGGATTTTTTATATTTTTCACCCAGGCAGTTCAATCACTTGGTGTGATTGTAAATTGGATTGTCTACTTTATTGTGTTTCTATTTACAAAGAGTTGATTGCATATAGAAGTACAACAGATTTTTCATATATTAATTTGGCATCTTTTTGTTTTATTCATCATTATTTCTAGAAAGTTTTATAGAATATCTTGTCATGTATATCTACATATAGATATCTTTTATGTCATTGACTAATGTATATAACGTATGTTGAAAAATATCTGTCATAGAAAAAAATGTGATTTTCATTTCTTCTTTCTCAATTCAGGTTCCCTTTACTTCCCTTATGTCTTGTTCTTGCCAGATTGATGTGTCTAGAACTTTCTGTACTATGTTGGATGGTAGTTGTTATGATCATCAACCTTGACTTTTTCCTGATCTTTGGTAAAATGTTTTCAGTGTTTCAGCATGGAGAGCTGTGGATTTGTAATCCATCACCCTTATTATGTCAAGTTGTGTTCTTTTTATTCCCAGTTTATTGAGAACTAAAATGAAAAAAAAAAAAAAAGGTGTTGAATCTTGTCAAATGTTATTTCAGTCTTTTGAAGGATTATTTAATCTCTCTCTTCAGTGACATAGTGATATTGAATAATTTGAGTATTTTGAAGCTTTGTCAATTTTATATACAAGTAGTTATATTGCAAGATATGAATTATTTGCATTTTAATTATAAAAAATATATATGTTCACTTTTTGCATGCTTTCTTTACAAATATATGTATATATTCAGCTTACTCCTGAATGAAATAAAGTTGAAATCAATAAAGTTATCTTGATATTGATAAAATAAATGATTGCCATGTAAAATATAAAATAAAAAACATTATTTAAAAGGTTCTATACTGAACAAAATGTTAAAATGAGATCACAACAAAAGACTATTCAGATATATAAAAGCTGACCAAATTTTGTCAAATAAACTTGTATTTAATGAGTTTATTGATCTTTTCAAAGAAGTAACTTTTGTTTTCATTTATTTTCTAATGTTTTATTATGCTTATTTTATTTATCCCCGATTTAATCCCTATTGTTGCTTGTTCTGTTTTGTTCTTCTTTTACTATTTTCTTTTTCCTAATTGATTGCACAAATAGATAGATGACAGATTGACAGATAGATTTTTTTTGTTTTGTTTTGTTTTTAGAATAGATCTCACTATTTTTGCCTGTGAAACTGCAGGCTCATGCTATCCGGGGTACCAGGGACTCAAGTGATCCCCAGCTTCAGCTTCCCAGGTAGCTGAGATTACAGGTGCGCACCACCACACCCAGCTATTTTTTAGGATCTAGGTCTTGCTACGTGTCCCTGGAAGGACTCGAACCGCGATCCCTGGTCCCAGCCATGGCATCCTAGGCTGCCGCTTACAGGCATGCAACCACCATGCCCGGTCAATAGATGGATTTTTACATCATTGCTTACCCTGAGGATCACTCACCACCTCATCAGCCATGAACCATCATCTTAATCTCCTGTGCCCACACCCCCAATTTTACCCTCTCTCTCTCTCTTTCTCTATGCTTCAGTTCTGCTGGCAGTTTTAAACAAATTCATAACCATTTAATATGAAGGTTCTCAAAATTCTGGGCAAAGGAAGAATATAATTTAACATAATGAAAGCAATATAGAAAAACCCACAGTCAATATCATCCTAAATAGTGACAAACTGAAAGCATTCCCATTGAGTTCAGGAACAAGGCAAGGCTGTCCACTCTCATTATATTTTCAATATGATACTGGAAGTCCTAGCTAGAGCAACAAGGCAAGGAAGGACATATAAGAAATCCAAACAGGGAAAGATGAAGTAAAAATATCACTGTTTGCAGACTTGATAATTTATATGGAAAACTCTAAAAACTACAGAAAAGCTAACGAAAATAATAAACCAGTTCAGGAAGGTAGCTGGTTTTGAAATCAACACATAAAAATCTGTCCCCTTCTTACATGCAGAATTTCAGTCTGAAGAAGAAATAAAGAAAACAGCTCCATTTACAATCGTACCAATGAAAATTAAATACCTGGGAATATACTTAACAAAAAGCAGGAAAGACAGGTACAAAGAAAACTATAAAAAAATGTTAGAAGCAGAAGATACAAAGGAATGGAAGGACCTCCCCTGCTCATGCATTGGAATAATCAACATTATCAAATGGTCTTCCTACCAAAAACAATGTACAGATGCATTGCAATTCCAATAAAAGTCTCAATAAAACATTCTTTAAAGAAGAACAAATATTACTGAGATGCATATAGAATAATAAAAAGCCTCAAATAGCCAAAACTCTCGCAAACAAAAGGAGAATGGAAGGATTGCACTCCCAAACTTCAAATTCTACTACAAAGCCACAATAATTTAGATAGCATGGTGATGGAACACAGAGACACAGACCAATGGAGCAAAAATGAAGTACAGAATAAATCCACACTTGTGTAATCAATTAATTTATGACAAAGGGTCATAAAATATACAATATATGACAAAGGGTCAAAAAATATACAATGAATCAAGGATGATCTCTTCAATAAAGGGTACTGGCAAAACTGGACTACTACATGCAAGAGAGTGTATCTAGACTGCTCCCTCTCACTATATACAAAAAACAAGGTAAAATGTATAATCTGATTATTTTGAATCAGCTTAACTTCCATCCTTTGAATCCATTTGGTCATGATGGATGACTCTTATCTCTCTCCATATATATTTATATATACACATTTATCTTATGCACAACTATATATATTTAAATACAATATATCATTATATAATAATATACTATGTATACTGTATATATAAATGCTATGCAAATATAACATTGTATTATATGTAATATTAATATGTATTATATAACATGATGCAGTTAAAATATATATTCATATGCCAATATAGATCAATATAATATTTTATATTTATATAGAATATTATGTACACATAAATTATTTATTCATTCATGTTTTACATATAACTTACATATAACTGCATATAAGAATGTATAGTTATATGTAAGATATGTTTATATGATTAATTCATTATGGAATTACTTCATGATGTTTGTTCTAAAATCTTTGTTAAATCCTTAAATTGTTTTTCTTATGTTTCTAGACTTCCTTTCATATTTTGTATCTTGTTTTCATATATTCTTTCCAAGGTATGTATGTTTCCTAATGTGTTTTATTTCACTTGAGACTTTTTAAAAAAATTTTTCTCATTTTTTTCTACTTCCATTGACTTTATTTAAAACATTTTCATTTCCAAATCCTGATGCTGGAAAATATACAAAAAATTGACAAATTAGAAGCATAATATAACATGGACTTGAAAAGAAACTGTGTTGCAAACAATGAACATGATGAAACATACAGCAGGACACATCATAGAGGTACAGGAAGTTTGAGTTCAATGAAAACATTTTCTGCTTTATGGATATCAAATCTCCACCTATTTACCGCTTCTTTCTGTTTTCTATAGCAAGTTTATCTCTGCTTTGTCTCAGGTGGGAGAGGAAGGGGTCTCTACCACCTGATTTTTTATCATGTTTCCCAGAGAGTTAAATTTTAGTCCAGCACACCTTTGTATGTAAAGTTGCAGTTTGCTTCCCTGCCATATCCGGTCATCAGCTTGTCTGACTTGCTGGAGTGGCTGCCCTGCTGGCTGCAAATTCTCTGTCTCACCCTGCTCCATCCTCTCAATGACCACCAATCTCAGAACAAAATATTCATGAGTTAGTCCTGAGTTACTAGTGATTAATTTATGAGATATTCTGTGAGTAAAAATTATTTTTTCCACTTGCTATTAGAGAGGGTTTATCCAAGCATTTCTAATGTGCCATGTTTTGTATAGCGTTTTGATTTGATTTGGTCCAGTTTTGGTAATGTGGCTTTAGTTTTGTTTATCTTCTTTTTTCAACTTGTGTATTAATAAGGGAGAGAAAGGAATTTGGTGTCCATCGTGGTCAGAAGGATGGCTTATTTGAGCCAGCGAGTTTTATTTTTATTTTTATTTATTTATTTATTTATTTTTATTTATTTATTTATTTATTTATTTATTTATTTATTTATTTATTTATTTATTTATTTATTTATTTTTTTGAGACTAGGTCTCGCTGTTTTTGCCCGTGGAACTGCAGGCTCTCGTTGCTCGGGGTACCACAGATTCCAGCAATCCCAGCCTCAGCTTCCCAGGTAGCTGGGATTACAGGCGCGCGCCACCACGCCCAGCTATTTTTTTGGAACTAGGTCTCGCTACAGGCCCCAAGCGGGACTCGAACCGTGATTCCTAGCCCCGGCAGCTTCATAGGCTGAAGCTTACAAGCACAAGCCACCGTGCCCGGCCTTGAGCCAGCGAGTTTTAAACTGTCTCTTCTCACATTGGATTCCAGATGAGAAAAGATCACTACTACATGGAACTCAAGTCTTTCTCTTCATGAGTTTCCGTGAAGTTTCCATGATCTACTGTGGTCACCAGATCTTTTCCTCTGATCTCTCATCAGGGGGAATAGAGATTCTGCCATCAATTTAGTTTACACCAGATTTTTCTGGGACTCAGCAGCCATTTGTATGATACCTTCCCTTGCTGTAAAGATACCCCACAAATAATCTATGTGCTGCAATTTGTGGTCCTAGGGAATAGTTACCACCCTAGATGCAGCTCTGTCATATCTTTCTCTGTTCTACTACCACTGTGAGTTTCCTACATCAAGTAGCCGTGGTTTAGAACACATTGTCAATTAGAATCTGGTGCTAACAATCAACTGGCAAAATTTCCTTTGAGAAATGTTTATGTTTTTCTACTTGTACAAAGGGGAGGGAATTATGTCCCCTTGTAACCTTAATATTATGCTATGAGTTAGGTGGAATCTAAACCTCATTCATTGTTTCAGTGTTTTTTTTTGTAATTAATAAATTACTTCAATTAGAAGTCATCAAAGTGTGAATTTGAATGAGGAAGTATTCATCAATTAAATTCTGAGTTAAACCTTGCAATATTTGTTGCAATAGCAATGTATATGAAATTAAAAAAAATATGTACTGTCAATCATGTCAATCAGCAAATATTAGATTTAGGGTCAATTCTACATAAAATGAAAGAAGGAAGGAAAGAAGGTAAGGAAGGAGAGAGAGAGGAAAGGAGCCAGAGATACTTTTTATTTTTTGAAGACCTTAGTTATGTAGTCTAGGACAGTGTATTTTTTACTACTTAATTTCATATCTGAAGCTTAAATATTCAAGATTTATATTCCTTATTTTAATGAATCATAATCAGAATTATTGTCAGTTATCATAAACTTTCCTCTTTTTTTCAATCAAATATGTCAGCACATTTACTTGGTTTATTGATAATATAGTTGTGTAACTATAATAAAATATTATTATACACCTAGTGAAAACACAGTATTAAATATACTGACAGCACCTAATATTGTTAAGGATGTATAATGCCTGGCACATTCATATATTTGCTGCACATACTTTAATTTTATTTTTATTGAGATGATATTTGCTTGTATCACTGTTTAAACTTTGAAAATATATGACAGCTTTCTTCAGGTGTTATTATCTTAATATACCCTCATATACTAAACCACTATATCCTTAACCCTCCCTGGGAGGAAGAAAGTATTATGGATTAATTACTCTGCTATTTATATTTCCTTTCAAAGTAAAATCATGCTAATTTTATGAGCTAGCAATTTCATTTCTAAGTATTAAAATAAATGTAAACCTTTACACAAGAATCTGTACAGAAAGATTCAAGTCAAATTTTTTCATAATGGCCCTAAAATGGAAACATTCATTCTTCTTCTTCCACTAGCACACCAATTAAATAGGACACTATATACTCTTAAAATACAACACTTTTTAGTACTAGAAATTAAAATTTACTAATACAACAACTTAATGAATAACAAAATCATTGTTGTACATAAAGAAGGATTTAAAAAAGCCTTTATCTCCATTGTATGAAGTTAAATACAGACAAATGCATTTGCAAATGATAGGCTCTTAAAAAGCAATTATCTAGGAGAGTGAAAAGGATTTGAAAAAGGCTTAGATTAAATTTTGTAAAATTTGGAAATAATCTTTTTGTTGTTATGATATTTTAGAGATGTATACATGTATCAAAACTCAGTAAATTGAACATATTTCTGTACATTTCAATGTATGTAAATTGTGCCAACACATTACATATATTTAAATTATATATGTATTTGATATATATATATGTAATATCTGCAGAACAATTGGCAAGCATATACCTAAACACTATTTTGTTGTTTCATGAGGTTGTTTCTGTATGAGATTAGCCTTTGTTTCAGTACACTGGATAAACAGATTACTCTCTCCAATGTGGGTTGACCTTATCTAAATAGAAAAAAAAAAATAAGTAAGAGTAATTACTCCCTGCCTGATTATTTGAGCAGGGACAATATTCAAATGGAAATATTGCCTCTTGATTCTATAGAATGTCAACTACGGAACCAAAAATTGTTCCATTGGCTCTCTTAGTTTTCAAAGTCTTTGGATTTAAACTGTCCTCTACATCAACACTCCTTATATCTTCAGCACCTAACTGCAGATTATGAGACTTCTCGATTTTTATAATATATGAATTAATTATTTATAACAAATATTTTCATATACATTTATAAAAGCACAAATTCATTTATATAAATAAAACAATATTACATTTACATAAATACATATATCTGACTTAAGTATTTTTGACTGCTCTGAAAACACTATGTATTTCAATAACAAAAGAAAAGCTCATCTCATTTGCAGCAACATTAATGGAACTAGAAGGAATCTTGCTAGTGGAAACAAGCCAGAAATAGAGATAAATAACGAATGGTCTCACTTATATGTGGGATATAGGGAAACAAGGATCGAAATAGTAACACTATTAAACTGACAACAGAACTAAAGCATAAAGCAAAAGCAAAGGAGGTGGAAGGAGGGAGAGGTAGATCAGAGAAGGGATGAACACAAGAGATCAGGATGATGGTTCACTTGCGATATGATGGTGGGAATTTCAGGGTGTAAAACAATGTAATATACAAATATAAATATGTATATAGAAAATAAAATTAAATTATAAGAATACTATTTATTTCATGTTGTTATTCATAAGAAATGATTTAATCTACTTCAAATACTAAGAAAAATGTTGGGTATAACAGCTTTCATCATCATTGCCAAATTTAAGTATATGTGTGATAGCACAATGCTTTTACTATCACCACTAAACTTATATTATATGTCTATTATAGGTTTCCAGGCATTTAAAAATGGGGCAAAGAAAAGGCTACTTATAAAGTTTTATGAGACAAATTAATGGAGAAACATTTATATAGAGACCATAAAACATTTACAAAGTCCTATTAGAAAATTGTATTGCATACAAGATTAAAATATAAAATATTGAATTATATGAATTTAGTTTTATATTAAATTACATGTTTTTTTAGAAGGTAATATAGAGCAAAAAATTAAGGTGTATATAAGATGATAGTTTTTCTTTTTATATAAATGCAAAGTACTATTTTTATTAAAAATCATTTAGTCTAAAAATTCCATTGCATATTATGAAATAACAGAAGAGCAGCAAGCCTGAGTAGTCAACACAAAATAAATCAGTAGCATACAAAGATCAAAATCAACTTGATTCATTTCCAATTAGTATTCTTCTGAAGTTCTGGACATATACAGAAATTTAAGTTACTAAAGATGAGTTAAATTAAAGGCGATTATACTTTTTTATGTCAAATGATTTGAGAGAAATACATAACAGATGAAGAAATGATTGCATGATCTTACCTCCAGCGACTTTTATCTTGATATATATGAAATATATAATATAATCAAAATTGATGAGATGTTGGTTTTTTCCCCACCATCGTCAAAAAACTTTAATTTCTTTTTGCTGAACACATATATTTCCTACACATTTTAGGTTCCCTCAAAAGACATTGGGTAGAGTCCACAACACAAAAATGTAAAATTTACAACAGTGTATTGTTAAACCCTGGCTGTCTTTTCTCAAAGACCTTGTATAAACTTCTCCATTCCTTTTCTTTGCCTTACCAATCTCTGTATTTCAAATCATTTATATCAGCATACAAGTAATCCTATTTTGCAGTTTTTACTGCCTTTTGTGACTATTAAACAACACACTTTTTCAAAAAGATCATTTATTCTCTCTTTCACTTTGTCTTTACCTTTATATTCCTCTCTAGTCTTATTTTTAGTACTTACCTCATGTGGCATTGCAAATCCCAAGGTTATTAATGATATATAACAGTTTCCATATCTCATGTTCACTCTTGTAAGCTCAGTGCATTAAATATATTAATGGAATTTAATAATGTCCACCCTACTTGAAATATTTTACCAATATTAACAGACTTTTGTCCCAAATGTGAATTTTTAACATTTCATAAACTTTTCTAAAACTGAACTGGGGAGAAGTGGAATGTAAGTTTCCTCAATTCCATTGAGGGATGTAAATATCTATCCCTCACTTGAACTTCAGTGAACACACACTTTTGAAAGTTTTTTATCCAAAAGAATGGATTTTATGTTTCATGGTTTGTGAAGCTAGATAATAAAATGTGGCTTCTATTACTTCTATGGCTTCTACCTGACTTTTTACTTGTGACACATATATTGGGAGCTCTGAAATAATGTGAAAGAAGTTTATATATTCTGAAATCACCATTCTGGGAAAATTATATGGAAGTACTACCTAGGAGTATACAATAGTGTTTTAGATACTCAAGCTGTTTTAGCATTTAGCTGTATCTTTACAGTACAAAGAGAACTCATGTGAGTAAACAAACTTTAACATGATTATAGATGTTTCCAAATGATCACTTAGAACAATAAAGTAGGCTAGAGATCTTCTCAGGTTAATTATTTACAGTAGAATAAAAGATCAACATATATTTATGATTTTTCTTGTTTAAATTTTCCCCATAGATATAGAAACTGAAATACTAATTTAATTTGGCATCTATAAAATGGCATTTTGCAATTTTCTTCCATTCGCTAGCTCCTCCTTCTCACTCTCTTCCAGTGAGACATTTCTGTGCCTGGAATTTTAATATTATAGTATTACAGCATTTTTGGATTCCTGGTGTTTTGTAAACAAACTACATAAATTGCTTTATTCCATCATAGTCCTTGACATTTATATGTGGATGGCCTTTCCAATATCACATTACATTTATCTCTGATGACGGTCAGAGTAATCATCCTCTAAATTATATGTACATATAGATGATTAATGGTCCATTTGGATGTTTAACAAGAAACCCAAACTTAACACAAACAAAATTCTTGACCACTTCTCCTTGTCAAACAAGACTCATTCAATGCCTATTCCTGCTTATCCTAGTAAATGGAGTTGCAGTACAGACAACATCTCAAACACAAATCAGTAGAAAATGTTTTCAAAAAATCTCTTTAAAAATCTCATAAAATATTTAAATATTAAATATCAAAATATCAAATATATTTAAAATAAATGATATATGTATATTCATATGTTAATATATATGCATGTACACATGTAAGAGACTGATATTCTTGTACAATATTATTTCTATTTTTCTCCCTCCCTATTGCAAATTGTCACCATATATTGTTTAAACTATAGAACACCAACTTAACAGAGTCCTTTAATCAAGTCTTACCACACATTAATATATCTTCCAAATGGCACCTGGAATGATCTTTTTCAACAGAAATCAAATCACATTAATAATTGAAACACAGTCAACCAATATCTTACCAATTGGCAAATATCATTTCCAAAATATGGACCCCTCATTATTACTACTACAGCACGGTGGGTGTCTATGGCTTTAAACCTGCATTGCCCTTGTAATTCCAGAGGGAATGACTCTGTAGGTGATAAACTCAGAATAAGGTCATATCTGACTTTGAGACACTCACTTTAAAACCCAGATCCACACTGCATAAGCACATGCAGTCTATGAAGAAGTCCATATTACTGAAGCCCCAAATTATCATTGGCACTAATTTTCCAACCACCAAAATGAGCCAATTTGACATCAAGAAAAAAGATGAATTATCATAGCTGAACCCTACTGGTAATGTAGAATAGAAAACAAAAGAAAGTGTTGGTTTGTGACTCTTAAATATAAAGCAACCAGAAATTTCTCCATTACAAAATAGATATTTTATCTCTAATCATTAGATGGCAAATGATATTCAATTTAATCAAAGGATATGAACAATTGTAATATAAAAACCATTATTAAGGTCTCAAAATATATGAAATGGTTTATCTTAGAACTTTTTAGATAGGCTAAAGCCTCTCTGAGGATCTTAGCAATATAATTTTAGTTTTCTACTATATAAAAAAACTTAAAAGACTCTTACTATGTTATCTCACAGTAGTCTTGGTAAAGCTAAGTGAGAGAATGGCTTATCTGGAAAAGTTTTGACATTTTAACTTTCATTTATTGAACATGATCATAAATATACGCGCAATTCACCAAATTAAAAAAAATATATATATCAAAAGAAAAAGAAGTAGCAGCACATCTTGATCTGCTGAATCTTCAAATATTTATAAACAGGAAATATGGTTAAGAACCCATAGGAAAAAGGAAAGTAAACTCAGAGGGTAGAACCAAGTGTTCACTGGGTTGAGCTAAACATCATAGAGAATAACTTCCAGGCAGTGGTGTTGAACTGAAATGAAGGACCTAACGGTATATCCCTGATATTGACCTTTGCCCACTGCTTTTCCTCATTTTCATTCCTATTCTAAATGAGAGTGTCTTTAGCACCAGTCTATCTAATTTTATATTTAGTATTTAGAGTCTTAGAAAAGTTATCATCTTAGGTCAGATGTGTCACTGATCAGTATAACATTAAAAATCTCAAGCAGCTCTATTAAGAAATGGTTTACAAAGATCGTCATCAATTACATCTTGTTTGATGCTATGTTTACTGTATTTGGTTATATTTCATTAGATTAAAAGACAGTATTTACATTGAAATATTGTTAGATTGAAATATTGTGAGATTTTCAGTTTTTGGGAAAAGGATGGATATATTTTGCATGTGGGAAGCATTTTGTATTCATAAGATAAAATATGATACTGTATTTTTTTAAGATGATAGTAACAAGGCTTATATCCCATAATACAACTTTGATACTTTCTTTATCAAGAGTTATTCTCTTACCTTGAACTTGGGCAAGGTTGTGACCATTAGTACTATACTGCTTTTGAGAGTAGGTTATAAAACACATTTTCCTACTTGACTTAGAAATCTTTCTCTTAACAGCTAGTCATTGTTTTTGTAAAATTCCAAGATGCCCATTTGCAAAAGGCCTAATAAATTACTGGGTTCTCAGTCTACAATTCTGAGACAGGCTCTTATGTGATAATCAATACCACCTTGGTGGTCTTGGTACTTTCAGTCCTCAATTGAATGACTGTCAATAGATGCTTTATCAAAGATTGTATATTCATAAACAGACAAATTAATATTCGCATCATTAGTTTTGGGGTGGTGTGTGATAAAGCAACTGCCAGTTGACACGAGCTTGAACAGAGCAAAATCAAGCCTGTACTCTGTTTTATGAGTCCTTATATGATTTAGTTTCTATCTTTCAACCTCATATCATTTGCCACTAACATTTACCATGATTTTTAAAATCTCACCAATCCTTTCTTCAGACACTGCTATTGTCATTTATCTGTTGAGAATATTCTCACAGGTCAATGTTTATGAATCACATGCTCAGAAATAGATTCTCTAATTTTTCAACCCAAAGTAACCCACTTGGATTTACATTTACTTGTTTATTTTATTATGACATTCTTAATCAACTTTAATTACCACTCATTTAGAAAAACTACTATATAATGTTGGTGATATAGTTTCTACATCTCTCTCTTTCTATATATATATATGTATATATATGTATATACCTCAAGTATATATATTTATATATATACACGTATACGCCTCAAGTAAATATATATATATATATATATATATATATATATATATATATATATATCTCAGCTTCCTGCCACTAAATTTTAGTGACCTCTCATTCCGAAGTTAATGCCTCTAACCCTTTTTTCCTACTCTCCTTCCCTTTACTCTTTGGCAATTATTCCATATTTTTCAGGCACAAATAGTTGTTTTAGATGTGTTTTTCCAGTTTGTTTTTTCTTTGTTACTTATATTTTGCATTCAAGTGAGTCCATCAGGCAATTTTCATTCACTTTCTAAATTATTACATATAGTATAATTTCATCAAGTCATACCCAAGTTATTGCAAAGGAAAGATTTAATCTATTTTTGAATAGCATTGCACTGAGTGCATATATACTACAACTTATTACCCATTCACACATCAATGTACATGTAGATTGATTACAATATTTGGCTACTGTGAACAACATTTCTACAGACATAAAGATGTACATACATTTTCAAGTTACTGTTTCCTTATTGTTTCAATAAAAACCTAGGGGTGATATTCTGGGTTATATGATATTTTCACTTTTAGTTCTTTGAATATGTTGCTTAACATTACTGCATATGATTTAGGGAAATAGATTTGTACATCTTCACTTATATATTACCAAGCCACATGCTCTACAAAAGTATTTATAGTCCTTTACAATAAACATTTCACCTCATTTCCTTGTTTCTACCAGATCTCTTTAACAAACTTAATTCTACAACCATAAATCTTGTTGTTGTTTGGTTCAATATTGTCTACCCTTTCTGTTTCCTTAAGTTAACCATGAATGAAAAAATTATCCAGTATTTGACTCATCTTTCTCTTTCTGACATTTAATTACACAAATATTTTCTAATTCTATCCATTTATTGTTACAAATGGAAAATATTTGATAGACTTTAGAGATGAATTATAGTGCATTATGTGTGTACATATATATGTATGTACATATATGTATATATGTATATATACATAATCTCCACACAAAATCCTTTTCACTCATCTGTTGTAGGGCACTTAGGATGTTTCTACAATTAGGGTCTTATAAATAATGCTTCAATGACACAGCGGTGCATAGAATCTTTCAAAGTAATGTTTTTGCATGCATTTAGATAAATGCCAAGAGGTGGTATTTACTGTTTGTTCTATATGAAATATCTACTTTTCATATTTTGAAAAGCCTCTGTATTGTTTTCTATAAAGACAGGACGAGTATACATTCTCACCAAAGGTATAGAAATGCTACTTTATCTATACACCTTTCCCAACATTTACTATTTCTGTATTTTTATATACTGATGATTACTAAGGGAATGAAGTGGTGTACATTGTGGTTTTGATTTGTACTTTCCTAATTATAAATGATTCTGAACATTTATTTTTAATTTTTCCAAATATATTTAAAATGTTTACTTAATTCCTCTGCCCTATACTTGATTATATCTTTTATTTGTTAGGGAAAGTGAAGGGTAAACCCTGGGGATTACAAAGATGTGAAATTTATATAAATTATTTAAAAAGTATTTTCACTTTTTCATAACTCAAAATTGAATGTTTATATATGGAATGTTACAGACTAATGGTTGAAGGTCTTTTACTATAACAGACTACTTGTGATGTAAGAAAAAGCTGCTAAACTAATTGTATTGTGATTAGAGTCCAAATGCCAATAAACAAAGTTGGGCAAAAAAAAAAAAATTCACAGTTATACATGGTTAGTTGATCTATGAGAAAGGAGCCATGCAGAAATATGAAACTTGGTCACCATATATGCAAATTAACTCAACATGTATTAAAATTTTTGATTTAAGAAAGGAGAACATTATGTGTTTATATATATATATATTTACATACAGAAATATGTCATTATATTGGCTTTAGGTTTGTCTTTGACACTCACCACCACCAAAGGAACAAAAACAAAAAGGGAAAGAGCAAATGAAAAAGAGGATAACCACAATGCTTCTGCAAAAGAAACTGCCATTGAAATGAATATACTTTCCTCCACATGAGAGAAAATACTTACATAGCATGAATTTTTCAAGGATTTAATGTTCAAGATCTACATTCAAGTCTTAAAATTATCTTCACATCATTTTCTAGTCTACATTTTCACAAACAGTATAATACATGGACTTTTTTCTCTATATGGGCAGCAGTCTTTGTTTCTTATCTTTTTGATATAACTAGTCCCATAGGTATGAAGTGATAGTTTATTGTAATTTTTATTTGATTTCATTTAAAATAACAGATGTAAAATAATTTTACATGTGCTTGTATCACATCAGTACATTTTCCTTGGAGAAATATCTGTTTACATCTTTTTCATTTATGATTTAGTTCGTTATTTTCTTTTGGAATTATATGAATTCTTGTCACATTTTGGAAATGTAACACTGTTAGACATATTATGTGCCCTTGCTTTCAAGTCAGTAAGTCAATTTCTTAAGTTGTCGTTGGGATCTCTCTCCATCTGACCATCTACTTATCATCTATCATCATATTCTACATCTGCCACCTACCTACCTATTTGTATTTTACCCTTCCAACAGTTTTAACACGTTTTATAAGTATAAGGAAGTTGTTCTCTATTACCTGCAACAGTGTATGGTACATAGTAGGTAACCCACCAATATTTGTTGAGAGGAAAAACTAATAGAAATGAAATAAATATTCACCAAATTGACATAGAAAAATGTTCACCACATTGTGATATGGAATATCAATCAATTTATTTCTACATCACCTGGGTCATATTTATAAATGCCTTCATATCAACAGTAAATGGTGTAAAGTAAAATATATTTTCCAGAAAAAAGTGTCTTTCATGTAATAGCGATGTAGCTCTTTTAAACCTAATCAATTTATGAACTCAGCATTACTTCAATTTACTTACTTTAATCTACTTCTATACATTACAAAATTACAAAACCTGGGAAGTTGAGTATACAAATAAAGTTACATTAATCCATCTTATCAAGCATCTGTTGCTTGTGCAGAGTTTCAAAATAAGAGAATTGCTCTAGATTTTGTTTTCCTAGGAAGGAGAAATAGTTTGAAATACCATTAGCATTTACTTTTGAATGAATCAGGGGATCTGTTCACATGATAGTCCAATGGTTGCAGATTTTCTCAATTTCTCTTGATATTTCCTTATATTCTACTGAGAAAGTACACCAAATTCTTCCACTATGAGACACATATAGATAAAATCACATTAGGCCCACAGATAATCTTCAAATCTTATCATTCATATCACTATTCTAAATAACCTCTACTCTTGGCCCTTGAACAATTATTGCTGCTTGGGATAAGTAACAGACTCTAATTGCCTATTATTTCTTGCTCAAGAAATAAGAAACTGAGCCTTCAATAGATTTTTCATTTATGTTGTATAAAGCAAGAAACTGAGCCTTCAATAGATTTTTCATTTATGTTGTGTTCTATTAACCTCTTAATAATGTGATTCCATTAAAACACAGCAATGATTAATTCTATTTCACTGTAAATAAACAACCCCATGCATTCATTAATCTATGTCCAATGCACATAACTCATAACATATATTTAGCTTATGTCATAGTCCAATACTCCCCACTGAACAAAGATAATGTATTTGTTTTTGCTTATTTTGTAGTTTCACAATATTTGTAGTTTCACAATTGTAGTTTCACAATTATTTTCATCGTGTTCCCTTAAATCTGCTAATATCTCCATCACCCGTTTCCCACTTTTGCCTCTTTATATTTTTCTTTAGACTGTTGTTTGGTCTTGTTCCTCTATCAGCAATAGGTACTTGGTGACCTGGTTGTCTCCACTTTCCTTTCCTTCAGATAGCCTTAGGCCTCTTTCATCATTCTCTATTTAGATTATATGCCATAATATATCTGTAAAATACATATATGATTGGTAGTATTTTCATTATATAGATGATGAAAGAAAACAACATACGTGATAAATGATTCTCCAGACCATTATTTGTGGGTCCTATAGTAGGTTTAATGGGAAGACAGCAGAGGTGGAATGTTAGAATAGTGAGAGAGTATTGAGGGGTATGACAGAGAATCAAGAAAGGGGAAGTTAAATGGTTCACAGCAAAACTGACCTGAGAAACAGTAGAAATTATAAAAGGAAAAGACTAAAATTGATGACTCCTTAGGCTTGATAACTTCAAAGTGCATTTAAATTTGAAATCTTTATCATTTCAGTACATGACAATGGCTAAATTAAAAAAGCAACACAGATCATTTTTCTCTTCTTAACATTTCCTAATTTCACAAAACTCCTAAAGTACTGAGAGTAACAAATAAGAAATATCATGAATATATTTACTTTTATGTTAGTTACTACTTTTTCCTCCAAATACTTTCCATATATCCAATATCATGTTTATTAATTTTATCTCTACTTTCTATAATAAGTAGATACATTATGCTTATTAAGTGTTAGTCATTTATTAAATGTTAATCAATCACTTCATGCAGAAGTGCTTCCTAATGTTACACATTTATATTATATTTTATATTACTTATCTGGAATCAGCTTTTATAAAGTTCATAGTCTCTAATATTATTGTCTGCATGGTAGTGTCATAAAAAGTGAATTTATGAAAACATTACGCAGTTTACTCCTAATTTGTCAGTTTCCTTTGGTCCTCTTGCTTTCCTCAATTTTGGGACCCTATTCAATTTACCTCAATTCTTGTTTACAGGACCAATAGTAACAGCTGCTCTGGCTGTATCTGATGCAAATCCAAGGTGTGTCTTGACATTCTGAATTGTACAAAGTCCAACAGTGTATCTAATGACCTTGCATCAGTCTCATAGAATTGCTGCTATTAAGATATTCAGCAGAGCATAATATAATGATCCTGGAGAGAAAACAAACCGTTGCTTACTATTAAATAGCTGGTTCTTTTAACGATTATAGTGAATAAGAGTATAATAAACTTTGGGAATCCAAAAATAATTAATACAGATTTAACAAACTCATAGATGCTAGCATTGAGTGAGACAGGTACTAATAAAATAAAAATAGTTTCACAAAATGTTGGAACTATTAAATACTATGTAGGAAAATAAAACAGAATAAAAGGGTAGACAGACTTGAATTTTATTTTAGAAAAAAAAGTGGAGATTTTAGACAAAAATGTACTCTTAAGAGGGTATATAAACAAAAATGAATGAAATGAAGAAATTAATCTTTTATGCAATCATGAGAAGGAATGGTATTTTGGAGTGGAGAAAATCAAGAATACATGCTTTGATGCAAGTGTGTACTTAGAACACTTATGGGGGCACTAAGGAACAACTGTGCTTGGGGTGAAATACATATCCTCAATGGTAGGAATTGAAATCACAGAGAAGGGAAAAGATCAGGCTAGTGATTGTGACTTATGTAAAGTTACTTATACGAGTAAGTGCTGAGGAGTTTATTCTAAGTGTGACAGGAAATCACTAATGGTTTTGAGCAAACCAGTAACACTATCTAACTTGTCAATTAAAAATATTCTTATGGCTATATGAAAAATGGACTGACTTATTCAATACAGTAAGCAATAAAGCAATTTAGAATGCTACAATATTTTTCAGATTAGATATGATAATCATTTCAATTGGATTGATTTTGGAAGAACATATTTTAAAAGTAGTTTTCATTAACTTTGCTTTGACTTTTATACACTAAGAGTGAGAGATTAAGTATAAGGGGAATAGGATGGAATTTGATCGCAATATTTTTTAACTCCTGAGCTACAAGATAAGTGGGTACACTGCCATTTGCTTTCATAAAGAACATTGAAAGCCAAAACAGGTGAAGACACAAAATAACAAGAAACATTAGATTTTTGGTGATGTGGAGTTGAGGTACCTAAAATACATCTGCTTGTGTTTATCGTAGTTTGTAATTGGTGAGTTGAAGCTCATTCATCTAGATTAATGCTTCACTAATCTTGTGTCCTGAATAACTTCAAATAATTTCCTTCAAAACAGGAAACATTCTGCATCTGACTGTGATGGCAGAAGGATAGCAGTAGCTTTGTTTTTATTTTCCTGAAGCCTGATGCAGGAAAGAAGGTCCATGTATTTACTTATCTACTAACTCACCTTGCTTATGTAAAGCAGCAGTGAGCTTGAAGCAAATCCAGAGGTTTTTTAAAAAGAAAATGAATCAAAAATTATTTTTCACTGCTTGCATTATAATGGTTAGATTGGTAAGAATGAAGCATTTTATTAAATAACGTGACATGGGCTTTTGGTCATAATTAAAGAAAATTCCTTTACTAAAAAGGACAACAAATACCATTACAAAAAGCTCCTCTTTGTCCTGGAAATTATCAGTGTTATTAAGAGGTTACAGAATGATATCTGCAGGAGTTTTGTTGGATTTGTTAAAAATAGCACTAGTCAGACACATGCAATCGATCAAAATTAAGATAACTCAGTACCTGCTTCCTATAAACTGTCTTCTATAACTCTATGTGATTTTCCAGATGATGGTGGATACCTGGCTTATGTTTCTAAATGTAACAATCATTGCTGCTCAGGGAAAATGTAATTTCCCCTGAAACAAGATATGAATGGTGAACATATATTTAACAACTCAGGATTGCATTTCCATTCCCAAGAATATATTTTTATATTGAGTCCTTATGTTGTGCTAAGCTCTTGCAAAGAACATTCCAGGTCTTATCTCATTTAATTCTGGTAGCCATGACATACAGCAAAATCTTGCATTACTACAATTTTGTATTCAAACATATTATTTGTAAAGAACTTAGGTAAATTGCTCAAGATTTCATAGTAAATTACAAAATAATGATCCAACTAGGTACCATGTTTCTTTATGAGATACCTCACTTACTTACTCCAATAGATGAATAAGAAAGGTGTTATTACATGCAAAATGGAATATTACCTCTCTATCAAAAATAAAAAATGGGTTCATTTGTTGCAATGTGGATGGAGTCAGAAAGGGTAATGCTATGTGAAATAAGTAAGAAGAAGAAAGATAAATATGAGTGTCATTAATAATGTGGAATATAAAAGCAACTAAACTAAAAGTCAGTGATCAAGTCAAGCATGAAAGCTAACCTTGATAACTAAATAACTGAAGCACTAAGGTAGGTAGAGAGGGGAGAAGAAATAGAAAGAGGGCACAGTGGACTATCTTGGTAGACTACTGGTAACTGTATGTGGGTTGTACTACACAGTGGTAATACCTGATAGGGACATCCAAATATTTCCCCAATTAGAAATAAAATAATTAGTTAAATATAAAAATAAAATTCAAATAAAGAAAAAGGGACTTGGGGCAACACATTTTTTTGGAAATTTTTGGAAATAAATGATATGACTGGTTTATTCAAAATTGAGATATGATGTGATGCTTAGGTTCCATGAAATATTAAATGGGAGAATAAAAACTACAGTAACTTGTGATGCTTGAAAGAAGTAGCATGTTTTGTTTTGAATTTGAAGAAGTAGGTTTTTAAAAAACTTTCAGTCTAGAAAAATTGCTAACTTCAATGTATCATGTAATTCAGTAAATTAAAACACACTACTCCAAACTCTTTTATATAGCAGTAAAAATGTTCCATATAATGGAACATGTAGTCACTCTGGAGGATTTCTTCTGACTGCCATCTTCTGAGTTCTGTTAACTGGATTAGATTTGACTGTCCTAGAAAATACAGCTTGCTCTATAGGAAATCCGAATTACCTGCTGATGGAAAATTTGAGGCTGAATAAAAGATAAACTATATGCATAACATTCCTTATGGTATTCCAAGTATAAGCAATTTTGATTCAGGAGGCAAGGAGGCAAAGATTTAATGTGGATCTGGTATGTAGCAATTATAGGAAAAAATTGCATTTATGAAAAACTTGGCCACACATCCTATAAATCAAAACTGCTATAAAAATTTTACCAAATAAAATCTAAATTTCTAATAAACAGAACACATAACTGATTCTAAATACATATAGAATATTAAAATCAATAACATGAATAAAGGCATATATGTTATAGTAATAGGAAACAATATAATTAAAAGTTGAAAGAAAATCAATAACTAGTACTTCAAGAATATTTTCTATAATTTATGTTAAAAGGATATCAAAACTGAAATGATAGTTTTAAAATTATGTTTTGTGAAGGCCTATATAATGAATAGTGATCATTATTATGGATACCTGATTTATAAAACTGTATGTTTTAGGGCTTTAAGGTCAAACTCTATCAATGTTATCAATGTATATTACCATACCATACTCATCAACAATACACCAATAATCCTACACCACAGTCTTTTAGAGACTCATCCTATGTTTTCCCAACTCCACCCTTCCTTTCTGATAGCCTCAAATATGCAGTTAAATTTAAAGGATTTGTGGTTTGTTTTGTCTGCCCCTACTTTTTGTTTCCTCACAGTACATGTGTGAATAAACTCATCTGGAATTTATCACTCTCCTTTTGCTTTATTTCTCTTAGCATAGCCCATTCTTATTCCACTCATGAAATCTCACAAAAACAAAGTCTCATCTTTTAAGTATTTATATAGTGTTCCATTTTATATACACATTATATTTCCTTAATCTGCTTTCCCTGTCATTGGGCAGTTAGCAGTTAGGTTATCTCCATAGCTGAACTATTGTAATCACTGCTGCAATGAACATAGGAGTGCATATATTATTTTTTAATTGGTGTTTTGGATCTCTGGGTAGATAACAAGAACATGAATTGCTGAATGGCATGGTAGATCTATTTTTAATGTTTAGGTAAGTGTCCATATTGTATATACACATGGATATGTAGCCAGATTCATAGTTTTTCAGGTAGAGTGCCCTATAAATAAAGCTTTTCACCTTAAAAACAAAATTGCATCAAAAATAATTTTAATATCTAGGAGCAAACAACAAAGGAATTTATGTGTGTACAGTGTAAACTATAATAAATTGTTAAAAGAAATCGAAAACAAAAAATATTGATTCATATTCCATGGTAATTGGATGGAGGAATTAATATGTTAAAATGATTATTTTACCCAAATCAATATATATTAAACAATCTTATAAAAGTTTTTTATAACATTTTTAAAGATTTAAATGCCCAACTATGCACAGATAATCCATGTCAAAGAATTAAGAATACAATAGAGAAAGGAAAAACTTTACAATATGGCAGCATCCTAAACAAAAGTTCAAATTAAAAATGGATCATAGATTTGAATGAAAAATGAAACAAAACTCTAGCATAAAAAACACCTAAGAAAAAATAAAACATTTCATGGCTTTTGTGTTATTGATCATTCTGGGGATGATCCTGGGGACTAGTTAGTAAGAAAAAGAGAAACAAAAAATTAAACTAATGGTGCTTTATTAAATTAAAGTGCTTCTTACCCAGGCATATTGGTGCATGCCTGTAATCCCAGCTACCTGGGAGGCTGAGGCTAGGGATCACTTGAGTCCATGGGTTCGAGACTACCCTGGGCAACATAGCAAGACCTAGTCTCAAATAGATTAGACAGATAGATAGATGATAAAAATACATACATACAGACAGACATATAGATAGATAGATAGATAGATAGATAGATAGATATGCTTCTGCACAAAGAAATAAGCTATCATTAAAATACAAAGAATTCTATAAAACAGGAGAATATAGCTGTACTTCAAATATCAGACAGTATTTGCAAACAGCTCATAAAAATTAACAAAGGGCAGATGATTTAAATAACTATTTCTTCAAGGATGACCATCAGATGCTTGACAAGTATATGAAAAAATGCTCATTATTAGCTATCTGAAAGAAAATGCCAAATGCAATGAGTTACAACCTCACTCTGTATACAATACGTTTTTATCAATATTTTAAATGTTCAAACTCTTTGACTCCAAAATTTCACCTGCAGAAATAAACCCTATAGAAACTCTCCCACTTAGTACTTATAAAGAAGTATTGTTTTTAGGAAAAAAGTAAAGGCATCATGTATTTATTATCATGGCATATCCTTTTAGCAAAAGGAGGCATATTTTCAATTTGGAGTAACTGGCTGCTACAAGAATATGATGTTTTATGTACAAGGATACCATTACAAGTCTGGGGTGATCTGAGAAATATAATTATAGAACAGCATATATACTTATTTATTTTTTTAAAAAAAATAGGTTTTGAGTATGTATTCTAATATTTTATATGCATATATACACATATATATTATGTATGTATAGATTCAAACTTGTATCACAAATATATACTTGCATTTACCATGTCTAAATTTTGTAGTGACAACTAATATATAAGAGAATAAAAAAAAGTCTGCAAAATGTTGTCATTGTTCTTTTACATTTTTGTGCACTTCTGATTATTGAATACTTTCGAAGTTCACTCACTGAGTGCCTATATAGATTGGTGTTTATAAACTACTACTACCTTCCACACCTGCTCAATAATATTATATGTCCTTGTTTATATATCATTTATAAATCTATACATAACTTCTTTATAACTAAGCTTCAGGAGTAGTATATCTGATATATTATGAGCACAAAATACACTTTGTCTAAATTAATGTAAACTGATTAATAAATTTGGTTAACAGACTGAATCAAAAAAGAACAAATACATAAATAATTTAACAAGAGAAAAATTGAATGGAGTGATACTGTAAGGCAATAGTGGCAGAAGGAAAATAATATAGAAAATTGTATATCTAAAAAATTAAAAAAGAAAAATGAGAAAAGCATCAAAATTTTACTGGACAGAAGTGAACATAGCTAGATATCGTTATAAATGAACTAGTGTTTTATATCTACAAAGTACAATGTGGTCATGTACATCATTGTATACAAAAAATTAACTGCTAGAAATTGGTTAAATTATAGTATTTATTTCTTTCATTGTATTTTTTCAAAGCAGCAGGCTGTTATTGTAATTAGATAAATGTATCTTAGTAGAAAAATCACCATTTTGTCAAAAGAAACAAATTATCAGTTTTTCATAGTTTATTTGAATTTATCGTATTCAACATAATTTGTCATGTAAATGTTATATGTTTTCCTTGGCCTTTCAATTCATAACTTTTATTTTTCAAGGAAAGAATGTACCTGTGTGTTACATTTATTTTTCTAAAGGTAGTTTCTTAAAAATGTGAAAAATTGACCCTTTGACATTCTTAAAAGATGTGTAACACCCTATAAAAAGAATGCATGGGATACAAAAAATGCTCACATCAATAAGTTACTTTGATCCTATTAATAAAATGTATTATGTTATCACATTTTCCAAGATATGAGAATATATTGGTAATAATAACATCTTGAAAATTATAGCATTTTTTTTCAGAGAGTAAAATAAAATACTGCTATTAGGACTGGTAGTAATTTCTTTTTAAATATTTAATGGGCTGTCTAATTTATGGCACTTTTGATTCTTTTTGAATTTTGCAAAGCTCAAGCAGATTTTTTTCAGTCCGTCTGAATAATAAATGGCTTCTAAGTTAAAATCAAAATGGGAAAGTTTTACTTTTCAGTTTTCTTTCAGAAAAGTATTAATAATGCTAATTATCCTTTTTTAGTATCTAAGTTAATATATTTTATTAATGTTATTTTTTACTAAGCCATCAACAAACACTATGTGTTAAGTGTTCATCAATCTACAGCTCAGAATGAAGAATGAAACGTATTTTACTAGACCATGAACAATAACTTAACATATATATGTTATATATATATATATATACACACTTTATGTTTAATATATGTATTTTTTATTTGTAGTTTTCAACCTATTCTGAAAATTTGCTGGGCATGGTGGCGCATGCCTGTAGGTGGCAGCCTAGGAAGCCACAGCCGGGGCCAGGGATCACGATTCGAGTCCTGCCGGGGGCACGTAGCGAGACCTAGTCCCCAAAAAATAGCTGGGCGTGGTGGTGAGCATCTGTATTCCCAGATACCTGGGAAGCTGAGGCTGAGGATTACTTGAATCTGCGGTACCTCGAACAACATGAGCTTGCAGTTCCACGGATAAAAATAGTGAGACCTAGTCTCAAAAAATAAATAAATACATAAATAAATAAAAATAAAAATAAGAAAGTAAAATTAACAAGAAATAAATTGTTATTATGTTATTTTGCACAAATAAATACATGCTTGAAACATAAAAATAATGGTAGCTGATGTGACATGTATATGGGACTTATTAATATGGCCCAGTGATGGCTCAATTCTCCTATTTCTGCTCATCAAAACCATGAAATCTTATTTCAAACAAAACTGTGGCATCATATTGGCTTGAATTAAGAAGGCATACCATAAATGATGAATGACCTAACAACTACATTTATGTTCTTCATAATCTTCTTGGGATCATTAACATATTTTCTCATGGTAACAACTATTTTCTAAAATAATCTCTAATATATACATATACATATCAGAAAATTAGACTGATCTCATGAAAATTGGTAGATTATCAGACTATACTTATATTTTTAGTTTTTAGTTTTTATTTTTATTTTTTTGAGTTCAATAGCAAATGTAAAAACTTTTTAAAAGAAAAGATGTGCTGGGTAATTCATGCAAAAAGGCCAGGATGAAATATGATAAAATACTAATTAATTCTGGGGCAGTTTAATGCAGATTGCTAAAACTGGATCAAAGAGTGGAAATCAGGCCCTTTCAATAAAATCCACAACCTCTAAAATGCTTAGTTGATTAAAATATATAAATTATATTAATAATAAAATTGTAATATTGAATTATGAATAAATTAAACAAATATTGGAGATATATCTTCTGTAAATACTTATAATCAACCTTAAAAAAACACAAAAGTTGCTACATCAATTGGCTATGTAGATTGTGATTTCTTGTCTGATACATGTTAAAAGTAATAAACATTTTAAAGGAGTTGATTAATTAGAAAAAATTGATTATAGTAAATATCCTCATAATAGTGGACTTTAACAAATTCATGTATCAGAAAACTAACCATATCATTAAATTTATTCAAAATTGATATCAAATTTTAACATAGCTAGGCAATTTTTGATGTTTAGCGTCTTGAAAACAATTAATTTGAATAATATTTATAAAATTGCACAATATAAAGCTAAAATAACCAGGAGATTATTATTCTTCTGAATACCACATTTCTGTTTTGAACAAGGTCCAAGAACTGATAGTTTCCACTATTTAACTGACTCTTCTAGAACAGATCATGGGTTTTGCCTGGGGTGATGATGACTAAGAGTGAAAACTTGGATTCAGTTCTAAGTTACTTTTAATTTTATTTTCTTCCAAAGCAAATAAACAGAGCACTGATGCAAATGAGATAAAGTAGGGGGGTGGATCACGACACACTTTTTCTCCTAGGTCAAAAAATTTCAGTTTACTGTTCTTGGCTAAATATTGGGGATGAGCTATTACTAAGTCAGGAATTAAATCATTGAAATAATTGCCTTACAGGCCCCCAATAGTGATGTCAGTAACCAGAAGCAAGTTAAACTATCTTAAAATGCTATAATTCTATTGCTCAGGAAACTGCTCACCCTTCTCCCTTAGTGCTGCACACACAGGCACGCATGCATGCATGCACGCATGCCCGACCACACAATCTTGGCAAAGCTTAAAGAGTTTGCCTTTTCTATGCTCTTAAGTATAGCTAGGCCTGCTCTAAGAAAAATATTGTGCCTTCACTGATTACCAATACATGAATGAATGTTTATTAAAACAAAGGGAAATTACAGTTGCATGGAATAAAGACAATTAAATGAAAAACAATGACACATATCTAAAATGAAATACTCCTAGTCATGCTAATAAAATTATTTTAGATTGTTCTAAATAAAATATTCCTAATTATTTTGATACAATATACTTTAGATTATCATTCCAACATAAAATGTTCAGCAGCAATTTATTATTCTGAAATATTATTAATATCTTAAAATATAACTAGGGCATTCTTTTCAACACTGGACAACTGGACAACGTATCAGGAATTAATATGTGAACACCATCTGATACAGTAGTATCATTTACATTCCTCCTAATCTTAGAATAGACTGTGGAACATAATAAAATAGATTCATTTTAGTTCCTGACTTGCTCAGTTACAAATTCGTGTTAACAACAGGACCAGTTTGGCACCTGCTGTGATTATGAGTCTACTGCTGTTCCTCTAATCAGAAAACATTCCTATTAGATAACCATCTGGTTTGAGAAGCTTTCCTTTTGCATTCAAAATGGTTTTGTTAGAATTCAGCCAAAGTATATTTTTAAAAGGAAAGTTATGTCAGCAAGACCAGTCTGTTTACTAATGGGACAGTCTTTTTAAAAATACCATGTACAGTATAATAGCTATAGAGTGAAAATAGTGCACAATCTGAACATGTTCTAGTTACATGTGAAAATGTGGGTGGTAGCAAAATTTGTCTAAGACTATCCGATGAAGTCTGTTGAAATTCTGTTAGTTAAAGTCATCATCTGGTCAGAGCCCAGTAAATTGCATGCTGTTCTGATTGCAATCATCATTAAAACATGACATATCATGAATATTATTTTGTTAATCATCAATATTACATATGGGTACTAGGGTATTATTTGATTATTGAATGGAACATGTTTATTCTCATGAATGAGTTATGCTTAATTTGCATTCAGATTAATTTACATATATATGATATATATATATAGTATCATTTAGCCAAATGGTAGCAATATAATCCTCATTTACAAGTACATTTCAGCAACCCCAAATATTGAAATATCTAGTCACAGTATTTTGATCACTCTATTTGGCATCCTAGATGTACAAAACAATATATTGAAATATGAACCTTAAAAATCATCAAGTTCTTTCATTTTTTTCTCTTCAATTAATGAGCTCACTAAACATTTTTGAATGCACATATTGATATGATTTTTTAGATATATATCAAGAAGAAGAGATATGGTTCCTGCTTTCCAGGAGTTTACAACTATTTGGGAAAAAGAAATAAATAAAAGTCCTGCCTACTCAAGAAAGAGTATATGTAGATTTTTGAGATGCAATTAAAAATGCTATAAAGATTATAAAAGGGAAAATCAGAAAGAGGTAGAATTTAGGGCATTTTAATGATTAAGTTGGTGTTAGGAATAGAGAAGGCAAAAACATGACACAGGGGACACAGACATAAGGAGAGGAATACACCATACAGGGAAAACTTTTCTTTATGTTGTACATAATTGTACTTGGATCTGAGTTCAACAAACTCAGTATTACTAATAACTAGGGTACTTGCATTTTGAGGCAATTAATATTTGCTACCCAAATCACTACTTTATTTTCTTCTGTTTGCCCAATTGGACTGCTCACAGGGTTTTATTAAACTTTTTCAGCACATAGTAATTTATAATTACTGCACTCATGCTTTTTCAAAGTGTTCCCGGGGTAGAGGACAGCCCTTTTTATCTTTTTTGTTTTTTGTCACTGTGGGTTCTACCACTTGCATGCAAGCAACTGCCCAGAGAGCAAATAGCAATAAGGGTAACACAGGTTTATTTACAGTCAGGACAAAACAAACTAAGAGTCTAATAGTCCAAACCACACAAGTACCTCCTTGCTCTGCTCTTTTTCCCTTGAGGAGCTGTGTGGGGTTGATCTCAGTTCACAATCACTGAGTTCCATCCTGGTCCTTCGGTCTCCTTCATTCCCATCACAAGGTTCAGCTCGGGTCTCTCTGGTTTGCAGGTGACTCAGTACTTCATCAGGGTCGCCTCTCCTCCGCCTCACAGGGCTCCCCACCATTGGGGTCCTATACTGGGAGAGCCCAGAGCCTTGTCCTTTTCCTCCAGGTGCCAAAACCTCCACACAGTCTGAACTTTCCTCATCTCTTTCCTTCCCAAAAGTTTGGGTTCAAAATCCCTGCTCTTTTCTTTTTATGTCTTTTTTTTTTTTCTTTCTCCTAAAAACCAAAGGCTCCAATTTCCCTCTACACACCCTCCAGGTGATATTCTTTCCTCAGGGTCCACACCTGGAATTTGCACCAAAGTAAAAGCACCTTCCTGTTTAGGCCTCTTTTACCTCTGTGTTTTTCAGATGCAGCTGATACAATGCCTAACCTTCATGAGCAAACACACTGTCCATATTGGAGTCACGGCTTCAAAAGAATGAATATTATTTTGTCAATTATTTACTTTTTGGCATTTAACATATATGCATTTTTTTGAATATATATACATGAAAAATAAATATTAACAACCCAGGAAAATTTCTTTATATGCAACACAAATTCCAATGAACTCATTATGGGACCACACACAATTGTGGAATTAATACAAGTCTATCTTCTTAAGTCCCTTTCTAGCCTTGCTTTAGATGACACAGAGAATTCCAGGAGACAATTTAAGTAGAATGAATAAAACTATGTCTTTTTCCTTTGGAAGCACTAAAAGAATCTCAGAAGATGTACATTGAAATGTTCCAAAACCTTTATCATAAAGACCAGAAACAACAAGTGCTAATGAGGATGTGGAAAAGAGGGAACTTTTTTAGTGTTATTGGTCCAGATCTTATGAAAATAATATAGGAATATCCCCAAACACTAAACTTTTGTCTATTTTGTCTATCCTAGGCATCTACTAAAGAACTTCAAGACAGTAATTTGTATAGAAACTTGCACTCATGTTTATTGTACTACTATAAACTAAAAGTAAAATATGGCAACAAAGTAAGTACCCCCCAAAGAAATGAATAGATCAATAAGCTATGATATATAGATATAATCATATATTATTCAGCAGTGAAAAAGAATAAACTCATACCATTTGCAGCAATATGGGTGGAGTTGGAACAGATAATGCTGAGTGAAATAAATCAGAATGAGACAAAAATATTGGATGGTTTCAGTAATATTTATTAAGATATAGCGTAACTATCCTAATTAATAGTCTTAGAAAATGCAAGCTTAAAAACTCACCTTTGAAAGGTAACTACAGACCTGAAATATACAGTGGGGAGAGGGTGAAGTTAGTATAAAAATGGAAGGAAGCAAAAGGATTAAATTGTTGGACTATGGGTGATAGATGCTGAGTGCACTACAGTAGTGATACATGAAGGGCGTACACAAATATTGCCTTAATTAAAATCAATTAATTAAAAAAGGGTATTTCAAGGAATTTCTCTCTAACCTAAAAAACTAACATTTTTAGATTCTGAATGACAGGTTATCTATTAGCCAAATCTGTAAATAAATTGATAAAATATTAGACAATTTTAGAATATTTGAAATACAAATACATATATACACAAATACAGAACACTGAGCAAGCATCAAAAGATCATGCAGACACTAATGTGCTCTGGACTCTACATATTTTTTTTAAAAATAAATAATATATGCCCATAAAACAAAATTTAACTAAAAATATTTTGAGACAATTGAAATCTCAGGAGTCACTGGATAAATTGTTATCAGAACTTAGTATTTCTCAAGTTCAAAGCTGATACTCTTGATACCTTTAACACAACAGCAATATTAACAACAATATTAAAACAAATAGAAATAATAAGTTTGATATTTACATTTTATCATTATTTAACTGTCCAAAAATAAGTCACTTGATAATTGATATTATTAAAGGTGCTGCGGAAAGAAGAAAGATATTGCAGATCATTATTTTAACACATTTTAGCTTTATAACAGTGCTAGAACATTTTCCACTTAATATTTCTACATTAGTGAGGATGTTACCCTTCAACAAAGGAGCAAATAGGAAATGGCAACTTTTGCTGTATATATATATGTATATACATACATTTGTATATGTATATACATAATATACATATATACATACAATGTATATATATTAAACATTTGGTCAAGATTATTTTATGTTCTCATTTTAGTTTACACAGATGACTAGAATCACATATTCAGTCTACTTCCAATATGATTCTATATTTTTCCTTTGGTCAAGCCCCATGTGTTGTAAAGAACTTGGTGCTTTCTATTAAGGAAATTCAATTTTCTAGGTTATGGAAATATACCTGGAAATCAATGTGAAAAGAGACTCAAATGAGTTCCGCATCTTCAGAACCAAATTAAATCATATCTTGGCTCATTCCTAAAGCTAAGATGTGTTTGTGTTTATAGTTGCAGAGAACAGGGTTGACAGAATGGTTTCATAAATAGTTAGCTTTCATTAGCTGTAACTGAAATCTCCAGTCAGGAGGCTTCACAATTTTTTCAGTGCCATGTTATCTCCTTTTTGCTTCCTGTCCCTGACCAGCAATGTTTTTCTGGTGTTTTCTACAAATGTCAAAATCTTTGCAAATATTTAGATAATCCTAGAAGAAAAGAATAGTAAATATCATTATTTGAAAAAAAATTATTGGTTGGGTGAATAAGAAAAAAGGACAGCATAGATTAAATAGTTCAGGAATTCCAGAGTTGCAACAGAAATTATTCTTTATTAAAGTTACATTTATTGAAGCAATGTTGATGTACAACACAGTATATGCATTAAGGGTCAATGTTGAAACCTCTACTAATACATGCTGTTTCACTACACCCATCACCAAAGGTCCATAATCCTCTGTTAGACTTTTCTTCTCCTTTGCTCCAATCCCATCACAGTTCCATTCTGGTAGCATTAATCACACTCTTTAATGTTCTCCCCACCGGTCATTCCTCCCTTTGTTACTCCCTCTCTTCCCCTCCTGATATCAGATACATGGTCAGCTATTAAGGTTTGGCATTGTCTGACCTTTTGTTCAGTTTTTCTATATTCCATACATAAGTGAGACCATAAAGTATTTATCTTTCTCCATCTAACTTATTTTGCTTGGAACAACCTCTTCTAACTCCATTCATGACATCACAAATGGCATGAGTGTATTTTTATTTTTAATTTTTTACTGCTAAGTAATAATCCATGGTGTGTGTATGTGTGTATACATATCTATATATATATGTTATACATTTATATGTCATATATATATGATTTTTTCTTGATCTACTTTTTGAGGGCATTCAGGAGGTTGTTCCCATGTCTTAGATTTTCTTTCACATTAGTGTCTTCATGTTCTTTGGGTAGATAACTATAAGTTAAATTGCAGGATTTTATATGATCCATTTATTATGTTTTGAAGAGACTACACACAGTTTTCCATATTGGCTGAACCAGTTTACATTCCCACCAACAGTTTAAAAATTTTTTTTTCATTCATATTCTTGCCAGCACTTGTTTCTCTTGTTTTATTTCATTATAGGCTATTCTCACTATGAGGCGCTATCTCATTGTGTTTTTGATCTGCATATCCCTTATGATAAATGATGTTTAATTTTTTTCATATGTTTGTTGTTATCAGCAAATAGGAGCACCTATTTAGAGCTTCTGCCCATTTTTTGATTGTCAGGGTTACTGAGTTTATAAACACTGTAAATCTTCAATATATGTCTAATTTCACCTATATGATGTGCAAATATTTTTCCCATTTCAACAAGATTAGTTGTGTATGTGTGTGCTAGATATAATGTATTTCCTTATAGAAGCATTGTAATTGATGTTGTCCCAATTGTTTCTCTGATTTTTGTTTGTTTGTTTGTTTACTTTCCTGCTGGAGATGAGTTCAAAATTTGCTCTGAGTTTATGTCATGGTGTGTTTTGATAATTCTTTCATATACACACATGTAAATGCATATATACACATATGTATATACATGTATATGTTAATATATATTTCAGGTCTTATTTCTAAGTCTTTTATCCATTTTTGAATTGGTTTTCATGTACATTAACATATAGTGGTCTAGTTTTGTTCTTTTGCATGTGGCAGTACAATTTTCACATAACAATTTGTGAAGAGACTGCCCTTATGCTGTAACTCATTTGTCAGATTAGTTTCCATGAATGAGTAATTTAATTTGCTGGCTCTTAAATCTAATCCATTTTATTGTGTGTCTATGTTCCAGTAACCAGTTGTCTTAATTATTAAGCTGTATATTCCCATTTTTTAACAGGAAAGCTCTATTTTTCAATTTTTTTCTGTGTGATTCCATATGAATTTCTATAATTTTTGTTCCATTTCTTTCAATAATGCATTGGATGTGCATGTTGTTTTGGATATCATAGTCATTTGACATGTAGATTTTTCATATCCGTAAGCAGGGAATCTCTCTCTCTCTCTCTTTCTCTCTCTCTTTGTGGTTTCTTCCATTTCTTTTAATACTGTTTTGCAATTTTCCTATGTAGGTCCTTCATCTTCCTTTGTTGAGTATATTCCCAGGAATCTCTTTGTGTGAGTGTTTGTATGTGTGTGATTGTAATTTGGATCGTTTTATTATTTTCTTTCTCTGGCTCATTGTATGTATATAAGAAGGCAAATAAATTATGTAATCTTTGGGGTTTATTACTTTGTCATATCTTCTAATAATGATGTTTTTACTTTCTTCTCAATTGGATTCCTTTTATATTTTTCTTTTGTAGAAAGTCTCTACCTGATAATTTGCATAGTATGTATAATATTAATGGTCTGATTAAATAACCTTGTCTTAAAACAGATGTTAAGGGAAAGCTTTTCAGGTTTCCACCATTGAGAATGAAATTACCCGTTGGTTTGTCATACCAAGCTTCCATCTTGTTGATATGTCCCAGTCTCCTGCAGATCCTTTAAAGGGTTTTCATCATAAATGTATGCTGATTCTTATCAGGCACATCCACAGCATTAATAATATTACCAAATGGTTTTTAGTTTCCCTTTTGTTGATGTGGTAAGTAATACTGCATGATATTGAATATTGAACCATAATTATGCTCAGGTACAATAAATAAAATGATCATCAACATGATGAGCATAAACATGATCCATAATCCTTTTAATGCTTTGCTGGTTCAGTTCCCTAAGATTTTATAGAGAATGTTTGTATTTGTGTTGATTACGAAGATTGACTTACAGTGTTAGAACTTTGTGGTGTCTTTGTTTCATCTTGGTACGGTCGTAATGGGTGACCCCAAAATAATTGATTTTTTTGTCAGATTTTTTTAAAGATTCTGAGCATGATAGGAATTAGTAAATCCTTTTTTTAAGGGGTATTATATCCTATTTACTTAATTTTGATGACATAATTTAACATTTCTATCATTTTATTTTATATTTAATGTGCATTCCTTTTTCCTTTTATTTTTTTTCTGTCATTATTTAAAAACTATTTTTGCAACCCATAGTCTAATTCACTTAATAGTTTGGAAGTTATCTCTGTGTGTGTATATACATACACACACTATATTGTATGTTATTAGAACGTAACTTTAATGTATGACATTAATCTTTTGAAAGCTTGGTAGAACTTGTTTGCAAAATTTTATGTTCCAAGACTTAACACACCAGAAACCTTTTTCAAGACACCTTGGTAGAAGTAAAAAAATGAAGGAAAATATAAACAGTCATGATTTCATCAAAATAAAAAGCATCTGTACAGAAGAATAAACAGTAACCAAAATAAAAAGACTCCTGACTGAACGGGGAAAGATTTTGTTCTCCATACAATGAATAGGGGTTCAATATCAAAGATTTACAAGAAACTCACATGGCTCAACAAAAGCAAAGCCTAAAACCCAGTCAAAAAACAGGGAGAAGAGCTGAAGAGACAGTTCTGCAAAGAGTAAAGAGCTGAAAAATGATAGCACTCCAAAGAGGAAGTATAAAAGTCCGATGTACATAGGGAAAAATGCACAATATCAACTGTAATCAGGGAAATTCAATTTAAAACCATCAGAGACCACTTTAAACCTTTAAGAATGGCCCATATTAAAAAAAAAAAAATAAGCCAGTAACAAGTGCTGACCTGGATGCAGTGAGAAAGGGACACTTTATATCATTTGTGGAAATACAAACTGGTCCAACCACTATTGAAACCTGTGTTGAACCCTTATTTGACCCAGCAATCCCTCTTTTGGGAATCTACCCAAAGGATACAAAAACAATAATTCAAAAGGACACCTTCCCTCATATGTTTACTGCAGCACTGTGTGTAATAGTAAGGGCCAAGAAAAGCCCAAATGCTCAAAAACTGATTAACAAATCAAAAAGTTGTGGTATATTTGCACACTGGAGTATTATTCAGCAACCAAAAAAAAAAAAAAAAGACAAACTCATGTTACATGCAGCAACGTGGTTGGAAATAGAAGGAATTATGCTACCTAAAATAGGTCAGAGAAACGTAAGGAAAATAAACAAAAGACAAGAAAAATTAAAGCTAGCAAACTAGTAACTAAACTGAAACATACAGAAAGGGTGAAGGAAGGAGAGAGGATTGAATCAGGGAAGGGAGCTGCACAAGTGAATAGGATTATGGTTTATGGATAACATGGCAGTGGGACAAATTCAGGGTCACATCAATGTGAAAAATATATATCATTAAAAAGTATCTACTTCCTCTTCATATTTGGGAATTTTTCCACCATTTCTTTGCTTTTTTTCACTTATATGATGGCTATAGGGATAAACAAATAAATGAATAAGAAAAAATAAAAACAACCAATGAGACGGAACAATGGAGCAAGAGAGGAGGAGGGGGAAGAAGGCAGGGAAGGTAAAGAGCACAAAAGATCAGGATGGTTAACTGGTGTTAGTGAAGTTGGAAAGTCCTGGGGTACACAATAATGCAATAATGTAATATAAATATAAATATATATGCAAATTATAAAAATTAAATTAAAAAAAAAAAGGACGGAGATATTAGGGAATGGAGAAAGAAAAGGAGAGCCATCTGCATAGTGCCAGGCAGGCAGGAGAGCTGCTTCTCCCCAGCGTAGAAATTGTACTGATTCCTTTCTTTCTTTCTTTCTTTCTTTCTTTCTTTCTTTCTTTCTTTCTTTCTTTCTTTCTTTCTTTCTTTCTTTCTTTCTTTCTTTCTTTCTTTCTTTCTTTCTTTCTTTCTTTCTTTCTTTCTTTCTTTCTTTCTTTCTTTCTTTCTTTCTTTCTTTCTTTCTTTCTTTGTTTATATATGTGTTTAACATCTTTTTATTCCCTAGGGATTACCCACCACCTTCCCTCCCTGACCACTCCCTCCCATCTCCACCGGCCCCCCTCCCCCACCACACACACATACTTTTATGGAATTTTTATGTACATGACTATGGCCTAAATTGTCAACCGTAATAAATTTTATAATCTTTAAAAAAGTTTTTTTCTTAATTGTCAAGTTAGCTTCTCTATATTCCACTTCCTTTTGAAATATGCACTATTACATTTATTGTAGCACTACTTACAATACGTAAATTATGGAAAAAACCCAACTTTCTCAGAACAGACAAATGGATAACAACATTGCGGTATATTTACACAATGAAATATCATTCAGCAATAAAAAAAAAGACAACATCATGACATTCACAGCATAATTAACAGAGCAGGAAGGATTATGCTAGCTGAAAACAGTCATAAAGAAAAAGATAAATACCACATGGTCTCGGTTATATGTGGAACATAGAAAAGTCAAAAAGAAGGACAAGGAATAGTCAAAAGTAAGCTGACTATAGAACTGAAATAAACAGCAAAGAAGGTGAAGGGAAGTGCAGAAGAGGGGAGAGGAAAGAAAAGGAAATAAGAGTGACAAGTCATGGGTGATGAGGTAGCAGGAGAACTATGAGGTTTAAAATGATAAAAGAAAAATAAAAAAGGATTACGGGTTTCCATTTAAAATAACATTTTGTGTTCTTTTTTTGGAGTGGGATACAAATTTTTATGGAAGAGTTGTTGCCAGGGTCGGGGACTACCTCCATTTTAATTTCTGTCACTGTAGTTCTCCCGCCTACGCACAAGCAGCTGCTCAGAAAGCGAACAGCAATAAGGGTATCACGCAGGTTTATTGACGGGGGAAACAAAGAGTCTAAAGGTCCACACTGCATAAGTACCCAGAGAAGAAAGGAGCCTTAGTTCTGCTCCTCGGGGAGCTGCGTGGTGTTGACCTCAGTCCGCAATGGCCAAGTTCAGTCCTTGTCCTTTGGTATCTGTCACTCCCCACACGAGGTTTATCTCGGGTCCCTCTGGGTTGCAGGTGGCTCTCCTCCATCCTCACATGGCTTCTGACCCTTCAGCAGATGCTGGGAGAACCCACAAGTCTCTGATCATGGGTCCTTCTCCTCCAGGTGCCAAAACCTCTGAGCTCCTGGAACTTCCTCCTCTCTCTCCTTCTAAGAAGTTCGGGCCCATAGTCCTGTTCCTTTCTTTTTATATCTTTTCCTTTCCCCCCTAAAAGCCAGAGGCTCCAGTTTTCCTCTCCACGCTGTCCAGGTGATACATTCTTTCCTCTGGGTTCACACCCAGGATTTACAGCAATGTGAAAGTCCCCTTATACTGTTTAAACCAGTGCCCTTTTACTACTGTGTTTTCCAGACACAGTTAATGGCATCAATGACTAATCTTAATGCTGCCCATACTGGGATCCCGGCTTCAGATTCATTTTCAGTGTTATGAGGAAACTTCATACAGTTTTCCGTAGTGGCTAAAGTTGCTTACATTCCTGTCAGCAGTGTAAAAGTGTACCTTTTTCATCAAACTCTTATCAACACGGTGCTTTTAGTTTAATTCTTTTTTTTTTAATGTGGACTGTTTACCCAGCTATAAAAGGATGTCTTTTTTGGTGAAGTTTATTTCTAGTTATTAATTTTTGGAACCAAAATGAGAAAACTATACAACAAAAAGAATAATCAATATTATTCCAAGTTTTTAAAGGACCTTCAACATAGCCGGATCCTTAATTTTGTCAATTGCTATTTTGACATCTATTAATAAAATGATGTGGTTTTAATTTTGTTGTTAATGTATTTAAGACATTAATTGATTTTTGGCTTCTGAACCATCCTTGGACCTCTCGAAGAATCTCATGATTCATAGTATATTATCATTTTGATGAATTGTTGGACTCAGTTTGCTAAGATAATATTGAAGATTTTAGCATTTGTGTTTATTAGGGCAATTGATTTGTAGATTTCTTTTATTTTTTTACATTTTAAAATGTAAAAGGAGAAAAAAACAAAAAAGATACCTGCAAAGTATCTTTGCAGATTTCTACAGATTTAAAAAAAAAAAAAAAACTACAGATTTGTAGAATTCTTGTAAAACTACAGATTTGTAGAATTCGTGTTTTGTGTTGCCTTTGCTTGGTTTGATACTAGTATGAAATTAGCCTTATATATGGACTATCGATAAATCAAAAATTAAAAAAAAAAACTAGTCAAAACTAATACACTAACTTAAAACTGAAATACAGAGCAAAGGATGTATTATTTTTCTTAGTTTTTTGAAAGTGTATTTTTTTTTTTTCAAGATAGGCATTCATTCTTGGTGGGTGGGGAACAGATTTTTTTCACTGTTTCAATTTTGTTGTTGGTAATTTATTTGTTCATATTTTCTTTTCTTTAGTGATCATTGTGTAATTATATAATTCCTAGAATTTTTCCATCTCATCTAGATTCTTGTACTTGTTTGCATATAAATGTTCATAGTAATTTCTCATTATCCTTTGAAATACTGTTATCAGTTGCAATTTATCCTCATTTATGATCCCATTTGAGTTTTCACTCTTATTATTTGCTCAAATGGAGGTTGTTTAATTTTTAAGGCAACTATGGTAACCAGTCTATTACTGATGCCCTGGCTATATACTTAGTTTTCTTTTCCAAAGCACCAGCGCTTGGTATTTTGGATTGCATTTTTAATTTTTATTTCATGTATTTTTGCTGTAATTATTAATATTTCCTTTCTTTTACTGGTTTTTCGTGTGTGTGTGTGTGTGTGTGTGTGTGTGTGCATGTGTACTATTTCCTTATGTGTGCCATTTCCTTAAGATAGGAGATTCAGTTCTTCCCTTGGATTCCTTCTTGATTCTCATTATGTGTCTTTTTGCTATATACTGCCCCCTAAAAACTGCTCTTATTCTTAAATACTGTCTCACGTTTGGAAGGTTGTATGCTCATAATCATTTGTCTCAAGACTTTTGTTTGTTTGCTTGTTTCTTTGATTTCCTCATTTATCCTGTGGTCTTTCATTAGTGAAAGAAAAAGGGGGGATCTCTTTGTTTTATGTTCCAATTTGATTTCTAGTTTGATACCTTTATGATTAGAGAAGATGATTTATTTTATTTTATTTTTCATGTACTTTCTGATGTTTATTTTGTGATCCAGTATGTGCTTGATCCTGAAGAATAATCTGTATTCAATTGAGAAAAGATGTGTATGTTTTTTGCTGTTGTTGTTGTTGTTGAATTTTTTGTTGTTGCAGTGTCCTACAGATGGTCTGTTAGTCCCATTTAGTCTAACAGTCTTTATTTAGGACTCTTGTGCCTGTAGTTACTTTTTGTCTCATTATTCTGTGCATAATGAGAATGAGGTTTTGATATCTTCTACATATTTTTTATGTATTTGATATCTCCTGTGCATGATATCACATATATATTTTCACTGAGGTCTATTTTTAGAGATTATATTTATTGCCTGATGTATTTTGGTGCTCCTTCATTTGGTGAGTATATATGAATCAGTGTTATTCCTGTTGGATTGATATTATATAATATGCCTCTATGTGTCTTGTGACCTAGTCATAGCTGGAAGTTTATCTGCTATAAGTTGGGTTGACCCTGCCTTCCTTTTATGTCATTTACTTGTAGAATTGTTATCTAATGCTTTTGATTGTTTATCTTCAGATGTTCGGCATGTTTCCTGGAGGCAGCAGAATGGTATTATGTTTTCAAATCCAACATGCTACTTTGTATCTTTTTATTACTGATTTAGAATGATTATTGATGTGTAGAAATCTGTTACTGATATTTTGTTTATCATTTTGTGGTCTAGTTCAATACCTTGTTCAATTTTAATGTCTATCCCTCTATATTTAAATTATTAGTTCTTTAAATATTTTTCAGCCCCCTTTTCTCTCTTCCTTTCACAATATGATTCTTATATTTCTTTTCCTCATGATGCCATATAATTTTTCAAGTGTTTTAATTTTCCCCCTTTTTATCCTTCTCCTTTCTATTTTGATTCCTCATTTGCATATTCAATCTCACTGATTCATTCTTCCATTGAGTTAGTTTTCCTTTCTTGGCTTTGTACAGCATGTTTCTTTACTCCATATTTCTGTGTTTTGCAGTTTGATTGCTTTGTTATTTAGAGTTCCAATTTTAATCTTCTATTTGTTGATTGTGTTTCTCATAGCATTTATTTGCTTTTTGGAGTTTTCTTGAATATCTCCAGACTAATTTTCTACACTTTCTTGTTCTGATTTTTTTGAGTTTCTTCAGTATGAACTTTGAATTATGTAGCTGATAGGAAGAAAGTTCATCCATGTCTTTATAACTTGTTTCTGGAGATTTCTTTTCTCATTGTGGCATATTTTTCTTCTGTAGATTTATTTGACCACTCTGGCTTTTCTTCTTCCTATCTATTGCTTTGGGCTTGACTGTTGTAATTGTGGCTTTTGCTGTGTCAGGCTCCTTCTCTCCCACACTTCTTAGCATCTACCTGATGATGGGCATGGTAGCAGGGTTTTGTGGGGTTAGGGGTGGTGTTGTGAATCACTGTGAAGCTGGTTGGGATCAGGATCCAGGTGTTATAGTATCTGTAGGTTGTAGGGGACAGGTCTGTGTCCTAGGTGCTGCTAAGCAACTCACCATGATGCTGGTGACAGAAGGAAATAAGGAATTTCATATTGGATATAGGTGAGTCTTTGGCACTGGTGTGAGGGCTACAACTAATCAATTCATCCCATGATGTGAGGTCTACCATAAAATGAAATAGGAACTGAAAATACAGCTAACAAATGTCTTGATTTATTTATATTCCATTCCACAATGTTCATAAGGGAGGGTAAAATAATTTTATGCATCTCAAAACTACAACAAATGCAGAGTGATCTTAGAGAATAGGATCTTTTAAATTCCTCAAGATATCTTTTTATCCAAGGTGGGGGAGGTATTGTTCTGAAAGGAATGATATCTCCACGGTGAACTTAGGTTTGACAGGCAACTTCACTCTCTTCTTTAGAGTGGTGGCATGCTTCTTGAAAGAGCCACCATTAAGTTTCCAGGTGACTGAAGGAGAAGGCTTGATTTTCCAGGCATGCATACGGACTTGAGAATGGTCATTTGTGGGCCTTGTTTTCCTTGTCTGGGCAGCTGGATTTTAATTGCAGGCTTATGCCCTTCTCTCGACCTCGTACCTTGGATGAAGCTTTCTTCTGTAAACTTCCTTCCTTTACATGGTTACTTATCATCTTTGTTATATTATTTTGATGTGCTCTCTTCATCACCTCATATAGAATGATTTGTGTCACTCATTGGAATAGAACTGCTAAGCTGAGATAATACAGAAAGCATAGCTGGGATATAGTATTGAATCCTTTACCAGAGATCTGTTCAAACTGAAACTGGATGGATCAAGGCACCAAAGCTGAACAAGGAGAAGAAGGAGAAGGGAATCTGGGTGGTTTTCCAGGACATACTTCTTCAGAGGTGAAGCAGATTTTCTACTCTCGTACTATAACTATGGCAGGCAAGATCGCATGTTACATCAGTTTTCCACTGAAAGTAGGGGTTCTCTCCAGATCCCTGGAATTATCTGGAATATTCTTAAACATATTTGTCAGTTATTTGCTCTATCTTTTCTTTATTATAACTGAAGAATTTTCTTCAACAGATGAGAGCTGATATCCACTCTATGTTTAGGGTAACACTGAGATAAATTTTTCCTTGCAAAACCATGGAAAACTTCTTTAGTTTCACAAATTCCCATGGGAGGATATCCTACAAATATACTTACTGTTCTCAATCCACTGCAGTGCTCCTTTTCTTTATGCATTTCTGTGTTTGTTTGTTTCAAACAAAACACATCTCTGTTTTGTTTTGAAATACAACAAAGCTTGCAGTAACACATTCACTTTTAACCTGTTCGATATCATTTTGTTTGATTCTCTTTTTGATATTTGTTCA
>PVHY01000416.1:56315-155128 GCA_004024945.1 Uropsilus gracilis
TTCCCCCCAGACTAGGTCTTGCTATTTTTGCCCGTGGAACCGCAGGCTCTCGTTGCCCGGGGTACCACAGACTCAAGCAATCGCCAGCCTCAGCTTCCCGGGTAGCTGGGATTACAGGCGCGCACCACCACGCCCAGCTATTTTTTTTTGGAACTAGGTCTCTCTATGGGCCCGAGGCGGGACTCGAAGCACGATCCCTAGCCCCTGGCAGCTTCATAGGCTGAAGCTTACAAGCACGAGCCACCGTGCCTGGCCCCCTTTTGGTTGTTCTATCTCACTAAGTATTGCAGGTGATATTTCATTATCTAGTTCTAAGTATAGACAGGTTTTTCTGAACTCACATGTTTTAGGACTTTTCTTCTTCCTAGAAGCAAGTTTGCTCCTGGGAGGAATTTCCAGCATGGTATTATAGGAGGAATTCTTGTGATCCCTTGTTCAGAGCGGGAGCAGAGCTTCCTCTGCTCTGCTGGCAAAGTGGGCACCATTTAAGGAATATGAACAAGGCCACCAGAGTGATTTAAACACACTCATTCTTTGAAGCCTTTGCTTCAGACACTCATTCATTGAGATCTTCACTTCAAGCCATCAACCATCAAGACCTATGCATCTAATTTCCACTTTGTCCTACTGTCTGACAGGTAGTTCCTCCAGATCTGCAGCTCCACTAGCCTATTCCCAGCATCTCAAAATAGGTCTGATGTCCCATCCTCCACATTACCACCTGCTGATTGGCACTGCTGGCCTTCTTTGGCCATTTCTCTCTTTAATAACAGTGCAATTTCAGGTCTCCAGCACCACCAGGATCACAGCTCCTGCTTCGGGCATCACTAGCAATACCTCCAATTACTACTGCCTCTGACACTGGCTTCCTGACTTTCAAATAGGTACCATTGGTTGCTGTGGTGTTACCTTAGCAGTGCCACCTGTGACAACCTACACCTGCCACAGTAAGTTATTTATTGGTGTGCTATTGGGCATTGCAAACACTTTCTATTGTAAGACAGTGACTACTTATGAGCTAAGAAGCTACTTTTCCCCCCTTTTCCACATTTCCTTATCTCTCCCGATTCCCATATCAATGTGTATGTATGTATATATGTGATTTTGTACTCCCAGTCTGTGTTATGTCTTGTAGTTGAAAGTGCACAGGTGAGAATACACAAACAATAACAGCACCAAAGTTTTGCATGATTTCACTATGTATCTTGTCCTAAAGTAAGAGTGGTTTAGGAAGCAAGGTCAAGTTAATCTTTTGATGTAACAGTAACCGTTTAAATTATCTCCTAGGCCCAATTTAAGATTACAGTTCAAAACCTCTGCTTTTTACCAAAATGATTTTTTTTTCCTCCAGTGTAATGAAGAGTCAATGAACAAGATATCTGTAATGGTGTTGAAATTGGAATCACCAAAAGAATGGTGAAAGAGATGGTACTGTATTATGGGTGGAGTGTATTATGTCTAGTTGTGAATTTTATGAAGAATGACTGAATGGTTACATAATAAATGCTGTTTATATCATTTCGGTGTGATTATAAATGCTATTCTTTCACCTTAAGCTTAAAGTGAATATGAGACATCTTTTTTGTAGTTATATAAATATATTGCTATTGCTAAAATGAAGAAATTATAAAGGTGATATTGAAAGATTTTTGGAAATGTTGCCAAAAATTTTTAGATCTTTCATTTATTCTACCTAGTTATTATTTTCTCTTTTTTCTGATTTACAATTCCAGCAATTAAATTGCTCTTTTAGGTTAATGGAAAGTTAAAAAGCAAGTTGTCCATATAACTAAAACATACAACAAAGGAGGGAGAAGCAGAGGGAGGGGGTAAACAGAGGAGGGTTGAGCACAAGGGAATATGGTGACAGTTCACCAGTGACAAGGTGGAGGGGGAGCTATGGGGCTACAACAGTGTAAAAAAAATGGAATTATAAGTGTAAGGTGGTATCTTATTGAGGTTTTGATTTGTATTTCTCCTAAATGATATTGAACACTTTTTTCTTATACTTGTTTGTCTTTGTATTTCTTCTTTGGAGAGTGCTTTTAAGTTTTTTTACACATTTTTTGGACTAAGTTTCTTGTTCTGTTTTTGTTAAGTTGTATGAATTCTTTGTGGATCTTAGATAATAGACCCTTATCAGTTGGGTGGAGTACAATATTATTCTTGCATTTGGTTGGGTACCATTTTGTTTTGATTATTGTCTTTTTTTACTGTGAAGAATCTATTTAGTTTGACATAGTCTCAGCTGTTTATCTTTCCTTTATTTTCTTTGCATGTATATATGTGTATAGATGTGTCCTGAAAGACTTTTTTTTTTTTTTTTTTTTTTTTTTTTTTTTTTTTTTTTTTTTTTTTTTTTTTTTTTTTTTTTTTTTTTTTTTTTTTTTTTTTTTTTTTTTTTTTTTTTTTTTTTTTTTTTTTTGGTATAGACTGCAGAGTGTTTTACTTATGTTTTCTTCCATGTATATTTGGTTCAGGTCTTATGCCCAGGTCTTTTATTCATTTTAAGTTGGTTTATGTGTGTGGTGTGAGGGAGTTGTCTAGATTAATTCTTTTGTATATAGCAGTCCAGTTTTCACAGGCTCATTCATTGAAGAGGCTGTCCTTGTTCTAACGTATGTTTACTGCCTCTTTGTCATAAATTAGTTGACCATACATGTGTTGCTTTATTTCTGGCATTCAATTTGTTTTGAATGGTCTGTATATCTGTCTTTTTCCAGTACTGCGCTGTTTTAATTAGTATAGCTTTGTAAAATAATTTGAAATCTGGGAGTGTGATAGCTCCATCTCCTTTTGTTTATGAGGCATTCGGCTATTTGAGCATTTTATTATTCCATATGCATTTCAGTATTTTTTGTTCTATTACTTTAAAGAAGTTTTTATGAGATATCTCCTTATACCATAAGAGGGTTCTCTCTCTATATATATATACATATATATGTATATATATATGTATATATATATGCCAACTATGCAACAACTGCTGTCAAGGATGAGGGATGTGGAGAAAAGGGACACTCTCACACTGCTGGTGTGAATGCAAACTTGTCAAGCCACTCTGGAAAGCTGTGTGGAGGACCCTCACTAATGAATATGGAACTGCCATTTGATCCATCAATTCTAATGCTGGGAATCTACCCAAAGGACACCAAAATAATAGTTCAAATGGATGCCTATACTCACATGTTTATAGCAGCAATATTTGATTTGAAAGCAACCCACATGTACCAAAACTGAAGAACTGATGAAGAAGTAATGTCATATTTATACAATGGAATATCTCCCAGCAATCAGAAAAGATAAATATGGTGCATTTCTGATAACAGGGATGGACCTAGAAGGAATCATCTTAGCAGAAATAAGTTATAAAGAAAAAGAAAAGTACCATATAATGACACTGATATGTGTTATAGAGATGACAAATAAAAGGTCAAGAAAAAGTAAAAAAGTCAAAACTAAAGCAAACGGAGGGGAAAGAAGGGAGAGAGAAATCAGGGAAGGGATGAGTACAAGATATCAAGATGATTGTTCATGGCTGATATGGTGATGGTAAAACCTTGGTGAATACAGTGATGCTATATATGTAGTATTTATATATATTTGTATATTTATGTAACATTTAACTATATATTTATGCATATATGATACATTATATTTCATAGTTATCAATTGTATATAATATATTACATTATATATTATGCATATTTTAAAAGAAGAAATGAACTGTATTAATAAAAAGAGTTTGTTCTTTTAAAAATTATAAAATAAATAAAAATCACTCTTTTAGAAAATGTAAAACTCTGTCTCTCAGATTCTACCAAAAAATTCACTGTATATTTTCAGATCTTGAAGAATTAACATTGCAAAATTGCCAAATGTGATCTACAAAGAATATACAGTCTAAGAAATAGAGTTTGTTTAATAAATAATGGTGGGAAAATAATGCATTTTTCTTTTTTATATGAAAAAAATTAAAAAATAATCTAAACAACTCTTTCACATTATGTACAAAAACCAATTCAAAATGGATAAAAGACTTGGATATAAGACCCGAAGCCGCAAAATACAGAGATGAAAAAAAAACTACTCCAAGATTATACCTCAAAAACCTCTACTAGGACACATGTATAGATGCTAAAAAATAAAGGAAAACATCATCAGTTGCGAGTGCATCAAACTGAAATTTTCTACATCTGGAAATCTTCCCAAAGGACACCAAAACACTAATTCAATAGTATACCTGCACACCTGTTTATTGTAGCACTATTTACTACATCATAGCCAGAATATGAAAACAACCCAAATGCCATGAAACAGATAAATGCATCAAAAAATGGTGATATATTTATGTTTGTGATATATTTACACAACGGAGTATTACTCAGTAAAAAAAAAAAAAAACTCATAATATTTGTGGCAATATGGATGGTGCTAGAAGGAATCATGCAAGCAGAAATAAGCCAGAATGAAAAAGACAAGTACTGGATGGTCACACAGATATGTGGAATATCAGGAAAACAAACACAAGAAGAAGTTAAAACAAGCTGACAGGAGAACTAAAGCATGAATCAAGGGAGAGGTAGAAAGAGTGAAGGCAGGAGAAGAATGAGAGCAAGAGGTTAAGAAAATGGTTCATGTCTGACACGGTGCTGGGAGAACCTCGGGGAATACAATTACAGAAAAGTATATACATGTGGAATCAATTAAAAAATAAAAATGAAAAAAGAAATATATAGGCAGACAGTTAACAAGTTAGCTGTATTATTAATAGCACGTTTATTAGAAATAAGTGCTAAACTACTTGCCATCACATTCATAACAGGAATAGTTTTACTGTATTTCTTATGTAACAGCTTTAAAGCTGAGTAGAGAGATTTCTCTGAAAGAAAATGATGAGCACAGTCATATATCAGGAATTAGGAATAAAGGATCATTTCTAGGACTTAGGAAGGAATATCAGATATAAATATAAAGACAAAGTGTGCCAAAACAGGTCTATAAGCATTTAGTGTTTATGTAATCTGGTGTGTGTATTATTTACAATTTTTTCACTTGTAAGTAATAAATGAATTAAAAATAAGAAATTTATAGCAATGATTATGTTGAATTATTAATTATTATATTTAACCACAATGCAGTCTTGCTTTTACTAAGGACTAATTTAAAAAATGGTACTCAAGATTTCTGAACCAAAGAAAGTCTTTCTGATGTTTACAATGATAAGACTGGCATACATAATTTATAGGTTATTTACATGTTACAAGTGTACCAACTGTATTTCGACTTAGTAAATTAACCTTTTTATATATATTAATTTTCTTATCATGAATTTGCCTAAGAATGATTTAAGTCCATGAATATTTAGATTAGGGCCTAACACATTGCAAATACTAACCATTGTAGGCCACTACAGTTATGATTTTCATATACATAATTTTATATGTATATATGTATACACATATGTATATGTGACATACATATTTTATATGTACATATGTATAAAATGAGATAGATCAATACTCTAGTTATATAAGTCATGTATTTTTAACTGTGAAATTATGATATCATAGAAGATGGGGAAAAAAGTTTCTATTTACTCCTATCATAGAAAAAAAATTTTTTTGAAAGACTAGGTCTCCATTTGTTGCCCTGGGTAGTCTGGAACCCAGCGACTCCTAGGCTCCGCCTTCCAAGTAGCTAAACTGGGATTATAGACACTTGCCACTGGCAACCTGTCAGAGAATTCTGATTAAGTTTCTTTTCTTGCCAACTCAAAAAAACTCAAATAGCAAGTGCTCTATCTTCCTCCCAGCTGAGGATCACAAAAATTAATGAGAGATCAAACAGAAGAATTGTGATGCAGTCATGAATAATTTGGAGGTAAAAAAAATCTCATGTGTATTGATTTATGTAGCATTGGTTCATGCGCTCTTCACTGACTGAATAAATAGCTTTATTCGTGCAGGCTTTTGATATGCTTTTTGTATCAAACTTTATACAATACCCTGGAATGTAATCTTCAGAAGCTGGTATAATGTTCACTCCAAGTATCGACACTGTGGATCTCTCAGTGAGAAGATTGCTTACATAACATAGATCCAGAGGTATAAAATAGGTTTTCTCCTAAAGAAACAGGTATACTATTTCTTCACAGACATAACTGATTATCTTCATATCTTTGACTTTCTTTTAATGATTTGCAAATACAGTAAATTTGTACAATTTTAATATGATAGATTAGAGTCAGACATTGCAAAGAGTTGCAGGGAGAATAATTTCATAAAATTACAGGAAGCTCCCACTAGGTGGCATATATGTGTGTGTATACATATGATCTATATGCATGTATTATACATACATACATGCATACTTATACATGTGCATATATACATATATACACACATATATACAGATGTGATTCCTTTATGGTCATATGTTTACTTAAAAAAGAAAATGGTTTACATTATCACATGGAGAAACATCAATGCTTTATATTCATGTGTATGATGTGATATTTTCATATTTAGTTCCTCATAGTGTTTTTGTTTGCTTGTTTCTATGTTTATTAAACTGTAACCCTCCCAACCCCTGGGGTAAATTGAAATTCTAACCTCTGGTCATTGTGAATGTGAGGCCTTAATTTGAATATGTAATAAGTTAAATATAGTGATATTGGATCATGACCTCTAAATACTATACACAGAGGGAGATTGGGGCCCAGACACACAGGCACACACAAGAAGGTTACCACGTATAGATGGGAGATTTGAAAGCTGACCATAGATCTTTAGCTTTCAGAGGAGAAAGTAGGAATTGGGAAGGGGAAGAGCATAATGCACTATGGTGGATAACTCTGTATGCTTGGGTGGTGACAGTGCTAGGGTGACTGCATCTAAGGGGAGAAATTCTATACTGTAAAAACAATATCAAAGGTGTAAACAAATGCAATTCAACAGAAATATAATTTAAAAATGAAATAATTAGAATATGGAAGTAAAAGAAATTGGAATGATATAGATACAGGTACAACAAGGAACAGTCAACAATCATCAGAAGTTAAAAGAAAGAACATTTAACATTTAAGAGGGTATGACCAAGGTAACATCTTGCTTTCAAATATATAGCCTGCAGAAATATGAGAGAATGAGACTTTTCTTTTTCTTTAAAATGTAGTTTGTTCTAATTTGCTATGATAAACCTGGAAACTAATAATTTACATCATTCATGACACTCCAAACCATTCTTCAAGGCTATTCGTTTTGCTTGTAATTCTCCATCCCAGATCCCTCCATGATGACTTCTGCTTTACACAAAGACTCTACCAATGACATTTTCTGAGAACTTAAATTAGTAATTTACTTTCCACTATAAGCTTACAATTTAATTCCTATAGAGAAATAATATTCAATATGTTTTCTTTTTTTAATTTTTTGTGGGCTTACTTACATTTTCACACCCCCGTTACTTATTTATTTATTTATTTATTTTGAGACTAGGTCTTGATACTTTTTGCCCGTGGAACCACAGTCTCACATTACCCGGGGTACCACAGACTCAAGGAATCCCCAGTCTCAGCTTCCCAGGTAGCTGGGATTACAGGCACATGCCACCACATCCAGCTATTTTTTTGGAACTAGGTCTCACCACGGGCCTCAGACAGAACTCAAAACGTGATCCCTAGCCCCGGCTCCTTCATAGGCTGAAGCTTACAGGCATGAGCAACCGTGCCTGGCCCCCGCTACAATTTTGATTAGTACTTTTATGTATGTACATTACCTAGAAAGAAGTGGGACACATTTATGCAATTCAATAAATATTCAGCAAGTGAACGAATAAAAATTATTTCAGTTATAATATTGGAACTGCAAAAAATAATTCACAGATATTATTTTAGTACATTTTAAACACTAAAATATATTGCCATAATACCAGCAACATTTTCTATTGTATGGTTACTTTTTCAAGGTCTTTATTGAGAAGAAACAGTATTTGGCAAAATTTCCTTCTCTTAACCAACAGATTCCTAAAGGAGTAGTGGATATATTCTGCAACATTCAGTTAACTTGTCAAGAAAATGAAGTACAATTGATTTGCGCTTAATAGTCTCACGGTAGTTAACTATAATGCATGGCCACATAATATTATAATACACTTGCAAGGGAACATGATGGTTTGAATATAACTGAGAAATTATCTAATAGCCTCTCCAAGCAATAGCTTTCATGAGCGTATCCTTCATAATGACCTCATCAACTTGAAAAGTCTGGTGGAATTTCTACTTATAATTTTATAGAATATGCCATTATCGGTCCTTCCAAAATGTTGTGGAATTTTTAGGCACTTTTTAAGATTTGAAGCAAGTATTAGAAATTAATTTTTATAATTGACAATTTTTGGTTTATGTTTTAAAAGTTTTATTAAAATTGTATTATTTATTGGTTTCAAGTATACATCACTGAGAATCAGCAATATGTGTACAGTACATAAAGTCACTGACACAATTCCAGTCTTATCCTTCACCACAATTGTGTCCCTTTTTTCCAATTATATTTTCTCCTTTCCTTCTGGTAACCATTGATGACACAGTCCAAAAGCTTATTTCTGCTTAGTTCTTTTTTAAAATTTAGTTTACATGTTTCTTTTTTCTCTCTATATATATAGAAATATGAGTGAAATTATACAGTGTTCATCTTTTGCTGTGTGCTGTGTTTTGTAAAGTTTAATTCCTTCTATGCCCCATCATGTTAAAAGCTAAATAGTATTCAACATTGTATTTTACATACATACATACATGCATGCATGCATGCATACATACATACATACATATATAAAATTTATTGTTTTATCCATGCATCATTTAATGGACATTCAGTCAGTTTCTAGTCATCAACTATTGTAAACAGTACTGGAACAAGCATGAAGGTTCACATACATTTTTTGTGAGTGTTTTTGTATTTTTTAGATAAATGCACAGGAACAAGAAAACTAGATTGTATGGCATTTCTATTTTTAATTTTTTTGAGGAATTTTCATATTGTTTTCATAATATATTCACCAATTTATATCCCTACAACAATGTTCCGTCTCAACATATCCTTTTTCCAAAACCTATGGTTTCTTGACTTTTGAATAATTGTTATTCTTATAGATATTAATGTATCAAATTGTTTTTATGTCCATTTCTCTGTAAGTTTTGCTGTACATCTTTTCATATGCCTATTGATCATACATAGTTTTTGAGGCAGTGTTTATTCAGAAGATCTGATGATTTTTTAATCAAGCTGTTTGATTTTTTGAATTGTTTAATTTAATATGGTTCAATTATTTATTTTTTAATTGGAGTAATATTTGGATACCACCATTAGGTATTGTCAACATAGTGCACTTATCATCAAATCACTCAATGTCTACCATAATAGTCCACTGTGCTTACTATCTCTGCTTAATCTTTTGTGTCTCCAATCTTCTCATCCTCTGGATGTTTCAGTTTTATAGTCAGCTTTCAAGTGTTACTTGTTAAGCTTGTGCTTATCTGTTTCTTAGTTTGGTTACTCTATATATACTATATTCCATATATGACTTATATCATCTGGTATTTATCATTCTCTTTCTGATTTACTTTTTAGACATTATATCTTCCAGCTTGATCACAGTATTACAAATGCCATGTATTTATCTTTACTTGATCAATGAGTAATATTCCATTTGGTATAGATATAATATACCATATATTCTGTAATAGTATCAGAGCATTTTAGTTATTATGACTTCATAATACAATTTGATGTCTGAAAGTATAATAGCTCCATTATCTTTATGCTTTTATCAGGAATACGTTTACTAGTCAATGTTTTTTTTGTGTCCCACATGGATATCAGATTTTTTTTCCAGTTATTTGAAAAATTGTCATTAATATAATTACTATGAATGCATTGAATGTACATTGTTCTGGGTAGAATGGACATTTTGACAATGCTGATCTTTCAATCCGTAAGCACAGAATATTTTTCAATTCACTTGTGCATTCTACTTCATTCAACAATCTTATAATTTTATTTTTTAGGGTTACTTCTATGCATTTACTTTTTTGTTTGATTGAAAATGAAATCACATTCTCATTTTCTTTCTCTTCTTCATTGTATATAGGAAGACAACTGATGTTTGTGTGTTTTCACAACCTAAACTAACAAATTTGCCACAAAAATGTTTCTGTGGAATCAAAAGGGTCCTTTCCGTAGATGATAAAATCTTTTGGGCCGGGCACGGTGGCTCGTGCCTGTAAACTTCAGCCTATGAAGCAGCCGGGGCTAGGGATCGTGGTTTGAGTACCGCCTGTGACCCATAGCAAGACCTAATTCCAAAAAAATAGCTGAGTGTGGTGGCGCGTGCCTGTAATCCCAGCTACCTGGGAAGCTGAGGCTGGGGATTGCTTGAGTCTGTGGTACCCTGGGCAATGAGAGCATGCGGTTCCACGGGCAAAAATAGCGAGACCTAGTCTCAAAAACAAAACAAAACAAAACAAAACAAAACAAGCAAACAAAAAAGAGAAAATCTTTTGCAACTAATCATAACATTATTCTGTCTTGATTTGAATTTCTTTTATGTCTTTTATCTGTCTAATTGTTCTGTCTTGTACTGCCAGTACTGTGTTAAATAACAGTGGTCAAGGGATCCAGATAAAGTTTTTGAAAATATCTAGCATCAACCTATAATGAAATCTCTCAAAAATTGTGGTGAAGCAGAACACTAAATAGAAACATTTTATAGTAAGCCCATAACTAAAATCATTATGTTGAAACATTTTCCTGTATGATCTTGTACAAGACAAGATTATTCTCTTACCTGTACTATCATTAAATTTTATAAGTTTTTAAAATATATCTTAGTTATCAAAACTTTGTCAGATATAAGATACGTAACATAGTATCTCTTCCAGTATGACACCTTTCATTTTGATAATGCAAGTTCCTTTCAGTCTTAAAAAGCTTTTCTATCATCCAATCACAAGCTTTAAAGATTATATCTCCTTGTAAAAGTTTACTTTTGTAGTTTAAAAATAATGTAATTCAAATTTGCAATAAATGGAAACTTGTTTTATGTTGTCAATTTGTATGTTTTAGTTACATGCAATAATTACTTCTTTTATTTATTTCACCTTTTATTTATTTTAATTATTTATGGTACCATGAGTCTTTTTCAAATATAAATTTTATTAAAATGCTTTTTAACTTCTATCATTTTCATTTTCCTTTGTTCACTCACATGCTTTCTTTCCTTAGATATGTAGCATCTTAACATAAGACCAATCCATTGTATCTATTCTATCCTTTATTTACTCCCATATCTAATTCATTAGCAAAATCTGAGATTTGATAAAATCCATTAAATTTTCCTCCTTGCCAAAGCTATCATGAATGGACATCCCTTACTTATGAACTTATGTATGCTACATTTTATTCCCCAAACATGAACAAATAGCACATATTTATATATATATATATACATACATATATATACATATATATGTATGTATATATATATATACACACATATAGAGAAAGAGACAGACAAATGGGCAGACATATAGATAGATAGGCAGACAGACACTAACAGATGATAGAGACATCCTATTCACTCATGTTAGGGGAACAAATGTGTCGTATACATAAATCTCTCTTCATATATATGTGTGTATATATATATATATCACCAAATACTTTTTATCTCACCAAATACTTTTTAGTATATATATATATAGTCAAATACTTTTTATTATCACAGTTATATAACAATATGTATAGATCCATCAATATATTCCCCAGGAATCATGTTACAGCTATCTTTGGAAGACAGAAAAGAAAAGCTGTCTAGAATTTAAATAGCATTGTTGAATTTAGATAACATGCATTATGTTGACTCTAGTAATTTTTATGCTAAATAATAAATTTCATTTTTAAGTCATTTTAAATTTATGGCTCATATTAATTACAGACCAAAATACCTTAATTGGTATTTTCTCTAGGACATTACCCTGTTCAGTTGTCTAAATAATAAATATTTAATGATAAAATTTGAAATTACTGTGCTTATATAAATATTCACTTGTTTTTATCTTTAAAATTTTAAGAAAAATAGCAATGTTTAAATACATTTCTGTCCAAGCCTAGAGTAATGTTGGATAAATTCTATCGAAATCTAAGTTATGTGAAAACCAATGAATACACTTAATTCATCAATTTTAGCATCTTAATTTTGACACATCAGTTACCATCAACTTTCATTTCTTAGCCTTTGCATAAAGACTTTAACATTTTTTATAAAAGTTTATCTTTTTAAAAAATATTATTTATTTTGTTCTTTAGATCACAACCTCTATAAGTGATTTTTGGTGTACCTCCCACTCGTTCCCCCTTCTGGTGCCCCTTCCATTCTCTCAAACCCCACTTTTTGTTGTTTACTAGTTGTGCTGAGTCCATTATTCTCTTTCTTTCCTGTGGCAGTGTCCTTTCACTGGGTGAGGGACTATGTTGTTGGAACCAGGCAAACCTTACTGATAGGTTTTCAGTCTTAAGTTTGCATTGGGTGGCTAGTCTGTATTCGTTGGTGATCTGTCCATGTTTTCTTGCTGCAGGCTGTCTTCTCCAATCCCATCTCCTCTGCTTTGCTGCTTTACCTTATGGCTCTGTTGTCAGAATTAGGGGGTCTCACTCCCAGCCAGTGTCGGTGAAGAAGTTTCTCTATGAATATAGGCATCTGTGAATGGCCTTTGTACATCATCTTCTCTGCCTCAGTTTGAAGTTTTGATGTGCGGCCGATTACCCCATCTTTGGTCTTCCTCTCCTCTCCCATAGTGTGGGGAGGGGGTGTTGTTCTCCTACAAGGCATCTCCAAAATGAGGTCCCAGGTCTTTCTGGCCCAGTGAACACATAGGAGTGCATTGCGACATCGTGTCTCTACAGTTGTTTTTCTTGTCTTGCATGCACTGGTACTCTCTGTTGTCCATCTGCTGTGTCCAGCTCAGGCTTTTGAGCTGGATTTTTTGCATGATCCCTCATCCATTCTATGATGGGGTTTGTGTTGCTCAGGTTCTCGCTCCTCTTGAAGTTTAGTTGGAGTGAGAGCGAAATGGAAGGAGCGCCTCCTGGCTCCCCGCCCAATGCCTGCCCACACGCTGGTACCTCCCTGTGCCCAGCTGGGGCCCAGATGACTGAGTCTGTGCCCTTCCATGCTCCCCTTGGGTTAGGAGCAGGGGGCAACATGGCTCTGCCAATCCGGGCTGCAGATGGCTGTCCTGTGCATCAGCCATCCACTGGTGGGTGGGGCCACCATAACCCCCACCCTGTCCCTCCTCCAGGGCTCACCTAGCTCAGAGGGCTTACCCAAGAACCTTCACCCCTTTTGCTCCCCAATGGCAAGGGAGCTTGGACGGCTAGGGATCTGAATGGCTAGGGACACCGGACCTCAGGTGGCTGCCTGCTCCTGGGCGGGACTAAAATTTAATCTTTCTATTTTTAACATTCCACCAAATACCAATATATTTTCCAAAATTCTACTACAGCAGAAAAGTTACCATCTGATTGAAATCTCTCTATACTGCCCTGTTGCCTATAAGGCAAATCCATACTCCATTGTATGATAGATTTCAGGGTCTTTAAACAGCCTTTCTGCCTTCTATATTCTACTTCACTATATTAATTGTACTCTGGACATAAAATATTTGATGACTGTGCCAATAAACCTTGAGGCAGAATTCTTAGATGGTTTGCAAGATTCCCATCTCCTACTGTGTCTACCTTATATAACCTCCCTTTCATTTTGGATTGGCCTGTTTTCAATTACATGATTCTTTTTAAAAGAATGTGTGGAAGTGAAAAATGAAAAAAAGGTTATAAATATTCATAGCTATAGTAGATGATTTCCTAGCTATAGTAAACATCAATCCTATCATGTCAATGAACTAAATTCACTCAATAATATAGCCTTTGAAACAGTTCCTAACCTCCTTATGGAAACCCAAGTAAGGATGACATTTTGATTAGAACATTGTGAGTTGCTAAATAGAAAGCATAGATGAGACTTATCCAGAATTTTGATCTACACAACTCAAACAATAGATGTATAATTATTTGGAGTTGCCAAAAATTTAATAATTTTTTATTTATTAGTTAATCACTAGTAGATCATATTATCTCAATTTTCTTTGTCTTTCATTTGTTTGTTTCCTCTAATATCAATTCACATATTCCAGCTAGATACACATCTCTCAAGATCCAATTCATTGCTCTTTTTGGAATCTTTACTCTGCAGTACTCTCTTCTAACTATAGTTTTTTACCCATTATTATTATAGTTTGTTACGCATTATTATTCCCCTGCTGGGTTCCATTCATACAATGGTGTTCTTTTCATTTGTGTCAGAGTAGAGGCACTATGTGTGATTTTTAGCTCATACTGTGAACCCAAATATGGTCCCAATGTGTATTGAAACCAGATACATAGGCTTACTGTTTATATCTACTATCCTAAAGACATTTGAGTGCCTCAAGATTTTGATAGGATGTGATGTTATTGTTACTAACACTGATTTCTCTTACATTGACTTTCAAAACTAGGAGTTACAAAGTCTACAGTTGAGAACTTACATAAAAGCTAAAAACAAAATAAAATTTTAAGAATTGACCCATGCTTTTTATGGTATAATAACGATAGCTCTGTTTAATTTGTTTCTTCTTTATGAAATCATTCCCAAACAATGAAAAATGTAAGAAAAAAATGACAAACACATGTCTATCTTTGGCAAAAAATAATGCAGAAGTATCTATAAATAATTAAACAAAGGGAAGCTATCTGCTAAATACATTGCTAATAGTAATGTAATTAAAAAATGCTGGGAAAATAAAAGTAAATTTGCACCATCAGATCATACTAACAGAAAGAAAAAACACAACTCTGCTATAGGTACCATAGGTGGTAGGCATCGATGATGTATCACTAACAACTAAATTTCTAGATTAGTAGAATATGCTGTGGAAACATCTCTATTTTTATTTAGCATAACACAGAAGTAAGGAGATTAATTTGAAGAAACAAAGCATACAAACATATAGAACATACAGAAAGCATTTTGCTACTGGGGCTGGAGAAAGTAGACTTTGAACTTTAACCAGCTCTGCAAATGTTAATTTAGTTTTCACTAAGACAAGTAATAGCTAAAAGCAACCAACTTTTGTTTCTGTGTATTTATAAGTAAGTATGCATGTATGCAGACATTTGTGCAAATCACATATACATGCATAGATATACAAACAAACTCAAAGCTTTTATCATAAAAAATGGCTCTATGAACCATGGTGATATTGTCATATATAAATTACTCATGCCTATAGAAATACCCTACACAAGGATTGTGGCTTAAATACCTTGGAAGGTTAAGGACATATCGTTAAAACTATAAGGCACTGTTAAAAACAATAGAAGACAATAATGAAAAATATATCCCGCTCATAAAATGGAAGGACTACTGTTGATAATATTTTCATATTGTCCAGTACAGATTCAGTACAATCTCTATCAACTCTTGAATGACACTCTTCTAACATATAGAACAATTATTACTGAAATTCATTTGGAACCACAAATGGCTCCAAATAGTCAAAACAATCTTTTAACAGAGGTATCACACTTTCTGATTTTATACTCTGCTAGACAAGTATAGCAATTTAAATAGTCTGGTACAGAATGAAGGAGACGAGACACACAAAGCAATTGCATTGAAAGCAAATAAATAAACAAGCACATACTGGATAGTTAATCTTTAACACAGGAGTGAAGAACATTTACTGGAACATGGGTACTCTCTTTAGTAAATGGTCTTGTGGAAACTGAATAGTAACATGCAAAAATAGTAATAACAATCTTAATCATCAGTTCACACATTACAAAAATTGACTCATGGATTAAATGTTTGTATCTAACACTCTAAATCATAAGATATAGTTCAAAAATATAATAAAATCACTATACAACAATAGTTTTAGTGATCTCTTTGTATATACACCTCCAACAGTAAGAAAAACAAAAGGGGATTTGAGCAAATGGAACTACATCAAGCTGAAAAGCTTCAACATAGTAAAAGAGACAAATAAGAGCGATTCTACTTAGGGGAGAAAATTTCTTCCACATCACACATATGAAAAATGATTGATATCCAAAACATATAAAGAACTCATACAACCTAAAACCAAAACAAACCAATATAACCCAATGGAAAAAAAAATAAGCAGAAGATGTAGATACTTCTTTAAGGAAGACATACATATAGCACATATGTGCACAAAGCCAATGCTTAGCTTTACTTATTTTCAGGGAAATATGAATCAGAGCTAAAATGAGATTTCACCTCACACTTGTGAAAATAGTGAATAAGACCAGAAACAAAATGTTTCTGTTGTTGAGAAGATGGAGAAAGAGGAAGCTTAGTACCCTGCTGTTGAGAATGCAAACTGATATAGGCCTTATGAAAAAGAGTGTGGGGTTATTAAAAATAATTTTAATTTTCCTAGGTACTAGAACATTCAGAAATATTAATGTAAATGGATCAATGCACTTCTCTGTCAGTCTGTTTACTATAGCCAAGCTATAGTAACAATCTAAGTGTCCAAAAACAGATGAGTGGATTAAAAAGATGTCGTATATTTGCACAATGGAATACTACTCAGCAATTAAAAAAAAACTAAATCAATTCTTGTCATTTGATACAACATGGATGGAATTGGAGGAGATAATGTTAAGTGAAATAAGTGAAAATTAGAAATACAGATAGTGCTCCTTCACTTAAATGTGGACTATGAAGAAACAAAATAAAGGCCAGTAAATATAAATATCCTACAATTATAAAAATGAGAAACAGAAAAATGCAGATAAGGAAATGTAAGAAAAAATGATCACTTTGAGAAATACACTATATATAATAGATCCTATTTAATGAATATTTAGTGCTGCAATTATTTAATCCTATAATGCAATGTTACTTTAATAAAAATAAATTGATCATAATAAAGCATGCTGATCTAAGAGGAAATAAAGAAGATGCTAGAAAAATAAATGAATTCATGACTGAATTAAGAATAGACTTGAAGCATTTCAGAAACAAGAATATTAACTAAATAATTCAGAGAAAACAATAAAGGAAATATCTCTACTGGAAAAAGAGTCGAAGTCATATTGGGATAATAGAGTAAAATAGAATTAAAGTTAAAAGAATAGTAGGTAGACTTAAACTAAGTAAAATTGATGACAGATAATAAAAATATTTAGACACAATTTGCAAATTTGAATAAAAGAACCAAAAGGAAACAAAAATTTCAAGATATGATTAGATGACTTTCTGGAACTAAGTAAATATCTTACTGACTGAAAAAAAATGTATATATCAAATGGGGAAAATTATGTTTCATATAAAGCTGCATCAATGCCTATTGCACTTTCAAGATTATAATGTTAGAGGATGATTTTATTTTATTATTTGAAGTAAAAGATTAAAGATGCCTATTATATCTAAAGTGAAATGTTTTAGATACACCAAATCTTCACTTCTCATTCAAGGATCCTGAGTATTTATAATCAAACAATATTCATTTTCTGATACAGAGTTTGAAACACAGAAGAGGTCTAGTATATTTCTCATGTGCTCTATGGGAGAATATCTAGAACATAAATTTGTCAATGCAATAATAATATAGGCACAAGCAAAAATAATAGGAATGATTATTGTGTATTTAATTGAAGGACTAAAATTAATACAATTGAGGAAATCATAGAAATAGCTTATGAATATAAAAATTCATGTAAATATAGAAAAAAATCATCATCACTATTATAGAAAACCAAGAAGATAAGTGGGAAAGAAGGAATTACCAGTATGATCATTTCCTCTTCTTTTGTACCTGAGTACCAAACAAATGTTTAAAACCTGTTGATCGAACAATAAGTTAAATTTTTAAAGTAAAATGTTAAAATGAATTTTTTGTCAGTGGCATTTCATATAAAACCAAAATATAAAGCTTTAGAAGTCCAAAATTATGTACATAAAATATATATACTTGGTATATAGCTTTAGATGTTGAACTCATGTCTGTGTAGAGGATAATTTTCCTAGAAAATCAAGGTTTTATTATCCAATGTTCTAAGTAAATATTAAGAATTGTACATGAGATGTACACTTGGAAGCTTGAATATTCAGATCACAGGCATGCAAAACATTTGAAATAAAAGGAATCTATAAAATCATACTTGAAAACTTTAAAGTACTACTTGTAAACTTTAAAAAGTATTTATGAAGGACCTGAATGTATGTCATTTTGAAAAGACAGTATTATTAGCCAGCCACCTGCTACTCCAACAGAAGGTACTGCTCAGTATAACTATTCATAAGCAGAGAATTTGTTTCCCTTATTGGGATACTTTAGTCAGTGCTATCAGTTTATAATTATGAAAACTGCAATTATGTGTGTTTGTGTAATTCCCCCAATGAGGAGACAATATGAAGTAACCAATTAGGGTTTATAATAGTGAATCAAATCAACCTGTACAATTTACAAAAAATTATAGAGAAAATATCACATCTATTGATACCAAAAGTTCTTTTGATCAAAGATCACATACTTACTGGGAGAGCTTGCTAAGGTCTATACCTCCTTAATTTGTTATAAAAACAAGGGTGACTCATATACATGTGCCTATCATGCATGCACCTGTATATATGGTTATATGTATATATGTATATCTGAAACATGTAAAGCTATCTGTGTGCATGCACGTATACATCCATTAGTTTTGTGGAACTATGTATAAAAATTAAGAATCAGGAAATTGATGTAATTCCATTTATTTAGTATTTTGTTAATCTACTAGTTTATGAAAATTAAGAATAGACATAAAATTTTGAGAGGATCAATATTAAAATTATTTACTGTGATATAGTTGGATATTAAAAAAATCCAAAAAAAAGTCAATTGAAACCTATAGGAAGCAATAAAATATTTTGATAATATATGTAGTTGATAAAAATCAATACACTAATATATCCCATTTGATTAGGTAATAGTCTATTGATAGTATATGAGATGCCAATATAGTTATATATTTCCATCTATTGATATATGATGAAATAATAGAAGAAAATATTTAATTTACAATAGTCACTATTCATAATATATCTGTAGATACAGTCAGCAAAAAAGTTATTTTACTTTAGTAATGTGTATTTACTAATTATTATTCATGCCTTGACCTCAATGACATTGAAAATGGGGGTTTATCTCATGAAAGACTCTTAAGCATTGAAATATTAAGTGTTACTGGATTAAGTTTATAATGTTAATACTGTATGTTAGGACATTTTATGTTGTTAAGTCTGCTTAATATTAGCTAGTAACATTAAGTCTATTACTGTAATAGACTTAAGAGGAATAAGTGGTCTTTTCTCCACTACTGTATGGTGGACAGTAAGATCTGTAGAGAAGAAAAGCTATCTTATCCAGTGCATTCTGAGCTTGGTACTAGTGTCTCATGGAAACATCTAAAGTACACAGATAGAGACATGTATTAATGTTGTTGGAAAATTTTGTAGGAAAATTACATTCAGGCAGAAAAAAGCTAGCTACAGCAAAAGACAAGTCTCAGCAGGAAAATGGAAAGAAGATGGATTCATTAATGTCAAAAAGACTATTGAAGATCACACATGAAATCCACCTAAATTCTTATCCAGAATAACCCTTTAAGACCCAGTAGGAAACTAAAAGTATTGTAAAAAGAAGATTGGACCTAATTTAATACTTGCTCTAACTCAAGAAATATAATCAAGTTACAAATGTTAACAGCAGGGTATATATAGAGAAATAATATATACTTGTTATCCTGTAGTTTAAAATTATAGCAAAATAATATCAAAATTACTTATAAATTTGTGCTTGGGGCCAATTTCTTAGAAATTAAAGGCATGTCTTATATTTAGTAAAAACAAGAGGGATTTTAAAAGATAATCCAAAATCCCCAGTTTCCTAATTATTATATAATTCAGGTTTCCCTATTCGTAAAAGAGTTTCTATAAATAGATAGCAATAGAATTTATTTTTTGCAGAAGAAGCTTGAACTTTTCTTCATTTGAAACTTCCTTTAAAATTAAGTACCCTTTACTATTGCAAATCTCCTCAGAATCCTAATTAGTATCTATAAATTATCGTAACACAAAATCAAGTATCCTTTTCCCTTCTGTAGAATGTAGTTTTTTAAGAAAATGTGAAATTTATTCATTTTCAACTTATCTTCCCAAGATGTTGAGAAACAGGCAGCTTAGTGGAACACCAGGGATATATTGATGAGGGTATTAAAAATGGAACATAGAGAAAGGAAATGAAAGTACAGAATGGGGTGGGTGGAGGGGAGCCATTTCTTGAGGTCTGGTCTCCTATGCCCCATTTGCCCTAATTTTCATCAAGAAGTTTATGAACACATAACATGCTTTATTATGTAGCATGTTCATTAGTTCCAAAGACAGGAAATTAAAAGCGTGAAAAAGCAGACCCTCAGAATCCTGAACTAAGCTATCTTTTACAGCAAATCAGAAGAACCATTCAGTTGTAGGAATTTCCTGGGGCCAGTGTCTCCCATGAATGCATGGATGTGGCTGCTTCAGCCAGGGTCACATTGTCCTGATAGACCTTCCCTCTGGACAAGCCCATGGTCAAATGGTCCATGGTCAAAACCTGCACTGTTCTGTTCCTAACAATTTATTTATTGAACTTATGCTTACTAGGATGATGTTGATTTACACCACAAGATTTTCTTAAGGGTATAATAAATTTATACCTCTACAATTGATGTTATTTTATCAAACTCAATAACAACAAAAAAATCAATAATCCTCCACTAGATCATGCTCTCTCCTTTGCTCTCATCCCACAAGTTCCTTCGGGTAGCTTTATATATGACCCAACGGTCTCCTTGCTTCTTTTCACTACCTGTCCTCTTATTTCCCCTTCCCTTCTAATACTGGATATCTCAGATCTATGGTAAGTTTTCAAGACATGACATTATCTGACCTTTTGGTTTAGTTTCTGTATATCTCATATATACGACCATACATTACGATTTTTATTTCCCTGACTTATATTGCTTCATATAATCCTTTCCATTTGTATTGTAATAGATTTTCTTTACCATCACACATTCTTCAACACCATACATTTTAGGTGTATTTTTCTGTTTCTTTGTATTTTATTATATTTTATTTATATATAAATTTCACAACATTGTAATCCTAGGGGTTTACCCCCCCACCCTCTCCTCCATCCCCCCCCCCTTTCCCTCCTGCTCAAAGTTGTGCACTTCAATTTGGTGCTTACCTTGTTTTGACTTTTCCTCAGACTTTTGTTTATTTTTTCACCATATTCCATATATTAGTGAAGACATTTGGTCTCTGTCTTTTTCTTTCTGGCTTGTCTCTGCTAACATGATTTCGTCTAAGTACATCCATGTTGTTATAAAATCGTCAAATTTGTCATTTTTAATTGATGAATAATATTCCATTGTGTATATGTACCACATTTTTTTCATCCAGTCATCTGTTTTGGGGCATTTAGGTTGCCTCCATGACCTTGCAATTATAAATTGTGCTGCGGTAAACATCCGAGCGCAGGTGTCCCTTTGTACCCACATTAAGGTCTCTTTTGGTTAGATTCCCAAGAGAGCAATTGCTGGGTCAAATGATAGTTCCATTTTCATTAACTTGAGGGTCCTCCACACAGCTTTCCATAGTGATTGGACTAGTTTACATTCCCACCAGTAGTGTAGTAGTGTTCTTTTCTCGCCAGCAATTCTTGTTGTCCATTCTTTGGATGTAGGCCATTCTTACTGTGTAAGGTGGTATCTCATTGTGGTTTTGATTTGCATTTCCCTTATTAATAGCGACGTTGAGCAATTTTTCATGTGCCTGCTGGCCATTTGTATTTTCTCTTTGGAGGAGTGTCTTTTTAGTTCTTCTCCCCATTTATTGATTGGGCTTTTTGTTTTGCTTTTGTTTAGTTGTGTGAGCTCTGTTTGTATTTTAATATGAGCATTACCACAAGTGTAAAATAGTGTTTACTGTGACTTTGTTCTGTGTTTCCATGATGAAAAATAATAATGAACATTTTTTCAAAGTCAGTTTACCATTTGTATGTCTTTTTCAGAGAGATGAATATTTAGCTTTCTTGTTCAGTTTTTGAATGGAGTGTTTGTTTTGTTTTTGCTGTGATATGTGATACCACTGCCATATCAATAGTGTGAAATAACAATCATGTGAAAATATTTTCTTCCATTGTTTAAAGTGTCTCTTTACTTTAGTTACTGTCTCTTTTGTTGTATGGAAGTTTTTAGTTCTATACATTCCCAGATGGAACTATAATTGCTCTACTTCTTGCTGTTTGAAGACAAGTCTTTAGTGATATAATTGACATTTATATAATGGAATGCATTTTCTTTCTTCTGTATGTATTGTTCTGTATACTTTGTTATCTAAGTCTTTTATCCAATGCAGGCTGATTTTTATATATGGTGTGAGATAGTCATCCAATTTCATTCTTTTGAATGTGGGGGTCTAATTTCTTCAATGCCATTTGCTGATGAGACTTTCATTGTTGCAGTGTATGTAATTTATTAATTTATCATAAAATTGTTTTCCACAAACATGAGGCTTTTCAAAGAACTCTCAGTTTCATTCCATTGATCTGGGTGTCTATTCTTATCACAGTTACATGGTATTTTAAGTATCATGGTTTCATAATAGTTTTAAATTTGGAAGTATGAAACCCCTATTTTTCTACTTATTTTTTATGAAGAGCTCTTCAGGATCTTTGTAGATACCTGTGTATTTAAATAACACTTGTTTCATTTCTCTGAAGAATGTGTTTGGAAATTTAATTAGGGCTACAGTGAATCTGTAAATTTCTTTGGGAAGGGTGGCCATATATATAATGTTGATTCTTTCTATTCAAGAGCAAGGAATATTTTTCCGTCTCTTTGCATCTTGTTCTATTATTTTAACAATGGTTTATAGTTTACCTTGTGTAAGAACCCCACCTCTCTTGTAGTAGATTCTCAAGTGTTTATTTTTTCATGAATTTATCTGTGGGTGACTTTATTAACTGCTTATTCTTCTACCTAATTACATGTAAGAAAGCAATTGATTTTTGTATGTTGATTTTCTATCTCACCTTTTAAAATTGGATCATTATTTTGATTATTTTCCCTATGATTATGTGGGGTTAAACTATATATATGTCATATACATGTAAATAATTATATTTTCAATTACTTCCCAATATGTATTTGTTTTATAGATTTCTCTTGTCTAATTGCTTTAACTCAGACTCTAAGCTAAGGACAACCTTGTACAGAAGGAAAAATGCAAATGACCACTCAAGTCCCCAGGGTAGCAAAACACCCTAAAGTAAATTTCCAGGACTAAGTTACATAGATATGGGAACCAAAGTAAATCTCCAGAACCAAGTTACATAGAATGGGAGAGATTTTCTTTTGCTGAAATACAGAGCTCCAGACTCACAATTAAAAATCCAAAGAATTGGAAATATGTAAAGGAAACAAACAAACAGCTTAGATATATGAAAAATAATAATAAATGTAAGGTTGAAATTGAAAGTATATGTAAGAAAATTATAGAAATGCCAAAAGTATAAAGATCAATATTTTACATATAAAAATGTGAAAAATCCAAAAAGCAAAATAAACCAAAAAGAAGACTTAGCGAGCCCAACAAGGCAAGTACGAGAAATACAGGGAAAAAAATAGAGCTATAAGGGAGAAGTAAATCAAGAAACAACTTGAGAATTATCTGGCACCATATTAAGAGAAATAAGAAAGGAGAAGAAAGTAAAGGAGGAGGAAAAGGAAGGAGAGGAAAAAGAGAAATGAAAAACTAAAGAAATAATGGAAGAAAATTCCCAAACAACTTGAAAGGACAAAAATAAAAACAATTACAGTAAACCAAAAGAACACCAAATTACATGAACTAAAAAGAGATCTATAACAATATATATATATATATATATATATATATATATAATAATAAAACTTCTGAAAGTCCAAGACATCTATTGAATTGAGAGGGAAAAGCAGATAACCTACAAAGAAACCTTGATTAAATTAACATCACATTTCTCCAAAGACATCCTCTAGGCAAGAAAAGAATGAATTGACTTACTGAGAAACTCTACAATAAATATATTCAACTGCAAATACTCTATACTTCAATACTGCCCTTCAAATGTGCAAGAGAAATGGAAATAGCTTTTCCAACACACAGAATCTTAAAGAATTTGTAATCAATAAAACTCCTAAGAGACAGTGAAAAACAAAATAAAAAAAACTTAACAATTAAACAAAAATGAGGAATAAACATCAAGAACTGAACAAGCAATTACATAAAATCTTAAAACCAAGGACATACTGTCAAAATTCCATATATCAATCATCACTGTAATTACAATGGACTAAACTCACCAATACAAAGACAAGCATTAAAAAAATCAGTCAGTAACTAGAATTCAATCTTCTGCTCTTGGCAGGAAATATAATAAATATAGACTGAATGTAAAGGGATGAAAACCCTACTCTACAAGTGAATGGAATCCAACAGATGGTAGAGACAGCCTGCTTTTATAACAGAAAAAAAACAGACCTTTAACTTTATTTATTTTTTAAATTTATTTATATATAAATCTCACAACATTGTAATCTCAAGGATTTGCCCCCCCACCTTCCCCTCCCTTCCCCCAGACCTTTAACTTTAAAAGCTAATAAGAGACAGGTCTGAACCTGTCAAATATTGTACTAAGAAGCAAATATTGTACTAAGAAGGAAGTCTATAGCAATAGCCCACCACCCACATCAAGATACAAGTACACAAACTAGTTACTTCATCCCTTAGTATAAATAACTTGAAAAACAGGTATCCAAACATTAGTAGAAGAAAATAATACAAGTCAAAGCAGAAATAAGGAGAATAGAAATTTTAATAAGACAGTTCAAAATATCAAATATAGTAAAAGCCATATATGGTAAACCCACAACATTCTCAATGTTGATAAACTGATTAAAGGAAAAATACAACAGGAAGACATAACAGTTAACATTATATAATAACTAAACGAAGGCGCACCAACATTCACTAGACAGTTACTATTAAATTTAAAAATTAATATTGGAGAAAATACATACATGTTTGGAGACTTTGAAATTAACTCTCATCAACGGACAGAATGAAAATAAATAAGAACTCAATGGCATTAAACAACAAACTAGAGTATGGTTTTAATGATATAGATAGCATACTACATATCCAAAATTAATTTACTTTTTTCTCAAGATCTCATCGGTTATTCTCCAGTATTGTACACATATCAAATCACAATATAAGTATAGTCAATATTATGAAGAATGAGATCATGTTAAATATCTTCTCTGAGCATAAAGATATTGAGCTAGATATCAACTACAAAAAGGAAAGCAAAGAAGTCCTCTAATATCTGGACACTGAATAACACTACTGAGATATACCATGTTAAAGGAGAAATAATTATATATATATATATATATGCCATTGATGAGGACATAACCCTCCAAATTGTATGCTACAGAGCAAATATTGTACTAAGAAGGAAGTCTATAGCAATAGCCCACCACCGACATCAAGAAACAAGAACACAAACTAGTTACTTCATCCCTTAGTGTAAGGAACTTGGAAAACAAGTATCCAAATATTAGTAGAAGAAAGAAAATAATACAAATCAAAGCAGAAATAAAGAGAATAGAAATTTTAAAGACAGTTCAAAATATCAAATATAGTAAAAACCATATATGGCAAACCCACAACATTCTCAATGTTGATAAACTGAAAGTCTTCCCACTAAGATCTGGCACAAGACAAAGTCGTCCATACTCACCACTACTTTGGCATTTTTAAATACAATGAATGACCCTATAAACATAAGAAGCACCATATAATGTAAGGACATTTTTGATTCTAACCTAAATCCTCAGGACAGTGTTTCATACAACTATTTCTAGATAGTTTCTCTACCTCTGAAATAAATTACTGGCTATGGAAATGCTAGAAAACAGGTATTATTACAATTCACCATTTACCTTAGAGTCCCATTTGCTTGTTCAGCTTCACTTTACTTTCAGCTCCACTGTTCTGTTCACCGCAATACTCTGTGCCTTTGTCATACTATTCTGAGTTCTTGTTCAAAGTCATTTTGTTCTAGTCAGCTGCAGGGATTGTTCCTGGCACAAGCCCTTCCCCCCATCCTTGCTGCTTGCCAGAGGCCCCAGCCAAGCAGTTGGAGGCATGTCTTCAAAGCAACCAAACACCACAGGATGTAGCATATTCCTCCATTGCTTCCACCATTCCTTAGCAATGCAGTCTCCAGAATATCAGGCTCAAAACAACTGGTACCCATAGGAGGATGACTTTTTGCTTTGAAAATCAGATAACAAAGAATGATAATTTTAAGCCAAAATTAATCTCGTTTATCAAACTCTTTAGTCTTTGTTGTCTATTTTCTTTGCCATTCTTGAAATAAAGGGCAAGAAAATGTTATTAATTTTGAATTATTCTGTATTCATTCAATACATTTGTATTTTGGATGTTAATTCAATATTTCAGAGGTGAAATTTGTGTGAAACACTAGAAACCTTAAGAACTAATGAGATAAACTTTTTCTATCAAAGCATACTGTTTTGAAAGTGTTTTTATTTAGGGGAGTTTTTTTTCTTTTATTTGTACAGCCCAGCTTAACCATATTCAGTAATATTTTTTGTCATAGATATTATATCAGTTATTACCAATGTTCTCAATTGAAAAACTTATTCTCCTTGTACTGAGCTGACAAATGTCCCCCAGAAACTCAGACTGTAATATTATTTGGGGAAAAAAAGTCAAGTGAATTACTGAAGAAGAAATCTTGTGAGAAGGGAGACAAAGATTAGAGTGATACATTTATAAATCAAAAAAATCACTAAAGACTGCAAGAAATCAACAGAAATAAAGAGACTTGTGAGGCATTTTTCCCCCTAGAGTTCCAGAAACAAAGAAGCAATAATAATCACAAAACTTCTGATACCTGAATTTAAACTCCTAATATCTAGAACCATAAAGAAGTCATTTTTATTGGTTTTTTTTTTTTTAACAGGACAGTCTGTTACCTGTCTCATTAAGGAAGACCTGATGTGAGTGCTCAGCCAGGTGTTTCAGAAGCCCAATAGCAGGCACACAAAGAAAAGGAAGAAAGATTAGTTCACACTAATCTGAAAGATCAGTTCCAACTAATTGGGAGTATGCAAAAAATAAAAAAATAAAAAAAAAGGAGGAAAAAAGGAGATAGAAAAATATTGGCCAGCATGTTGTCAGATGCAATATGTCCTGCCTCACATAGCAGCCACTGAAAAGTTTAAGTCATGTGTGACAAGATAACAGGTGTCCACTGAGCAAATACTAGGGTCCACTGAGCAGATACTAGGGTCCAATCCAAAGTCACACAAGGCAAGATCATAACTGATGGATAGCAGAGTCAATCAGGAGCCAAGATATGAATGAGTTGCTGTCCAAAGGGTGCAGAGTGAGGGAAAGGAATGTCATTGTTAACCACACATATAAAAGATGTGACTTTCTGCTGAGAACAGAGGTTGAACTGTCAGAGGGTGCTGGTTATAAGTGGAAAAGAATAAAACCTACCCATGAGGAACTGCAATGCATTCCACTGCAATGCATGTGGAAAAGATGAAGAGAGATTGTCGACTGCGCTGGATTTTTTTTTACAAAATTTAATGGCAACTCTACCCTGCCCTGAATTCACAGCATCCCCTGTTCAGGATCCAGGGAGTAGATTCCACAGAAACAACTACCAGATCCATGGCTTTTCTGCTTTACTCAGTTCAATTACAGTTGCCACATACTTACCTGTTGAGTCATAGTTAGATATTTGAGGCTCAGTGAATTTGGGGCATCTTAAATGACTCCTCTTAGTTGCACCAGAGAAATCCTGCAACAATTTCCACATTTTTGATTTTTGACAACATTTCTATGGTGAGAAAGTTCAGATGTCAGAGGCTGAGCATTGATCTTAGAATACTAATATCTATGGATTGCAGCTTATTCAACTGAAATTATCAGTCACAAGGAATTCTCACTTTTTGATTTCCACCCTGCTAACTGCTCCAGAAATAATCTCATCTAATAGAGTTCTTGAATAACTCTGTAATTTTGTAACTAAAATTAAATCTCTGAAAATAATGTCATTATCAAAGGGATTTACTCAACATTGTAATTTACAATATTTTAGAACAACAATCAGAACTGACAAACAATATTGTATCAGAACATATCAGACACCTAGATGTTTCACATAATTTGACTTTTAGAACACCAATATTAATAATCATGTATGCTAAGGTGAAATATTTCCCCCAAGTGTCAAGGCTTTCATTAAGTTTCAATTTATCAGATTAATTGTATGCTTCAGTAGCATATATAAAATTACTAAATATCAAATGGGTCCATTTTTTTCTAATGTATTTCTTATGAAAGGGAAAATATATGGGAACTCTACTTAGGTTGGGGATCAAATATAAGAGAAGATGAAAGCAGAAAAATCTATTATCTTAGAGAATTAATGAACAGAATGCTAATGAAAGAAATTTGGCAAAAATTTAAATGTCATAGTGTTTCTAATGTGTTCTAAAAGATGATAAGAAGCCTTTCTTTTCTGGAAGAAAGGTGATTCTTGAGTTTGTTAATCAAGACACAGAAACCAATTGAGTAATTGAGGGATAATATTCACACTATTGAGTGAAATAGAACTTATAAACAAAGATTTGTTTGTCAGCCCAAGATATTTCTAAGCAAAATATGAAAAGTATGACCTGATTTCTCTTTGTTGTACATTTAGTGTGTGAGAATAAAAGATATAATGAAGCAAAAATGAACCAAACTTGATGACTTGTACAATTATCACATATTCATATTGCAAAAAATGATAAAATATTTGCCAGATATATATCCTAAACTGTTTCTGAATGACCTTTTGATGATGACACTAACAGTAAAAACTTCTCAACAGAAATCATCAATAGATTATTCAAGAAGACTCTATGAAAAGTCACCTAGTTTAAGTATAGATACCCTTGAAAGGCTGACAAAATTCTTGAAAATTTTAGACCATCAGAAACCCTGACTTCCTGGACTGAAAGAGACAGAAATGGAATGATATGAAGGAATATATTCTGAAACTTCCTGGAAAACATAGTTCTTCCACATGCACAGAGGGAAAATCATCTAGCTACAAAGAATTATTCTGAGGGTTTAATACTGAGAAGAATTTGCTCAGCTGAGTTGTAAATTTGCTTTACCAGAGACCCCTTTCTTCTGTTTCTATTCTACCATTCAGAGAAATATATAGGTGAACATCTGCCATACTTTTTGCCTACATAATGAGACACAAGACCAGTATCAATAAATTAATGAAGATTGAAGTCATAGTAAGCATCTTATTTAGCCCTAAAGAAACTGAATAAGAAACCAACTACAAAAAAGAGAGCAGGAAACTATTCAGGCAATGAGCAATGCACTCCTGAAGGTCACAGATGACTGCTGAAATTAACAAAGAAATCAAAGAATATTATGAGTCAAATAAGAACACAGACACATTTCATTATTTATGAGTGACAGCCAAAGCAGTATCTTAAAGGGAATTCTATAGCAATACAATTCCACATCAAGAAACAAGAAACAAACACCTCAAATAAACAACAATGTCTATCACCTAGGGAATGAAAAGATTGAGAAAATATGCATGAGAAGAGAAGAAGTAATAAATTTATAGCACAAGTGGAAAAAAAGTTTAAAGATAATCCAAAAGATCAGTAATCACTGTAATCAAGAGATAGGCAAACTTCTGGTTAAGCTCACTAAAGAAAGGAAGTGGGGAGAAAACACCAGTAAAAAGGCTCAAAAATGAAAAAGAAGAAGTAACAGCAGACATTGAGAAATTGAGAGGATAGTAAGAAATAAATATGAATATTTATCTGGAACAAATTTGATAATGTAGGTGAAGTGGAAAGATTATTGAAATTATAAAATCATCCAAGAATAGATAGGGCTGAATAAACTTCAAAAAATAGCTAGATATTAGAGAAAGTATATGTAGAAAGGACTGAAACTGGGAAGAATTATTATTTGCAAATGCTAAAAGTATATTGAAAAGCCTAAAGACTTTACAGAAAAAAAAAATAAAACAATAAACCTATTCAGAAAAGGGCAGGCTTATAAAATCAAAACATAAAAATAAGTTGCCTTCCTATATGAAAACAGATAGCTCAAAGAAGAAATTTTTAAAATTCCAATTTGTATATTAACCAAAAAAAAAACAAAAAAAAATCAAGAAAAGAAAGAAATCTTGGGAGAAATCTAACAAAGAAGAAGGACTTACACAGGAATAACTGTAATATTTTGTTAAAAGAAATAGAGTAAACACAAATAACTATAAAGACATTTCCTGCTAAATAGATGGAAGAATCAACATTGTGAAAATGGTGAGCCTACTAAAATCAACTTAAAGATTTATTGCAATTACATTGAAAATATCATCAACATTGTTCAAAGATTGACAATATATCACAGAGATTCAAATAGAGTCACAAAATATACCAAATAATCAGCACTGTCTTAATGAAAAATGGTGATATTTTACTCCAGTATCCCAACTTTGTTATAAAGTAATAGATAAGCATGGTGTTTAAACAAAAGCAGATCAGTGTGATAGAATTGAAAGCCCAGAAATAAAACTAAGCTGTGCTAAAGAAGCAAGAATGTAAACTAGAAAAATAGAAACATGAAACATGGAAAGTTTCTTCAATAAATAGTGTAGGGGATGTTGGACTACCATATTGAAAATAATGAAACTAAACTATTCTCTCATATCATGTACAGAAAACAATTCACAATGGATAAAAAGATTTGGATCTAAGCCTGAAACCATAAAAGTCTAAGAGATCATAAGCAAAGCACTCTATTCCATAAGTTCAGAGATATCTTTGTTTATTCATTACCAACAGCAAAGAAAACATATGAGAACATAAACATTTATGAATATTATGAATGGATAAACTTCTATATAGTCAAAGAGAGAGAACCAGATAAAGACACCCACTCTGAAAGAAAGAACATATCTGCACATGATGCACTGGACAAAGCACTGACATTGAAGATTTATAAATAGGTTACATGATTCAATAAAAACATACCATGCAAACCAAGAGAAAAAAAGTGGGGGTCAGGGGAGGCTGTAGAACTAAAGAGCAACTTCTGCAAAGAAGACATACACATGGCCTAGAGGCACATGCAAAAAAAATTCATTAGCACTTACTCTCAAGGATATGCAAATTAAAACCATAATGAGATACTACCTCACACCAGCTCACACCAGTAAGAATGACTCCACTTCTGGATATCTATCCAAATGACACAAAAGTGCTCTTTTGGAAAAGAAACCTGCATTCCTATGTTTAACGCAGCGCTATTTACAATAACAAAATATGGAAACAACCTACATATTCCACAGTATATTAGTGGGTCAAGATTATGAGGAATATATGCACAATGAAACTACTCTGTAATTAAACACACACACATTCAATTTGTGGCAAAAAAAATTGCAATGCAAACATTTTATTATTCAAATTAATTTGGTTGTAATGCAAACATTTTTGCCACTGCTTAAATAATTGACAACAATTTTTCAAAGAAAATTGTCTCTGATACAGAAAGTCTTTAACGTTTAAGTGAGTCTAATGAGAAATGTGTTTGTTCAGGGTTTGAACAAAACTTAGAAACAGCTTGGTTGGGAGAGTCTCTTAAAGATTGTATTAAAATGCAGAACCACTTGAACAAATGCGTTTCTCTCCTATGTAAGCACTTTTCCCTTTATATTAGTTCATGTTTGTGTACCTTAAAAATATCTGACTTATAACAGGCATTTCTACCTTTTAAAATATGCACATTTTATAATGATGAAGCCAATAAAAGTGCTGTGGCAATTTATAACATGTTTAAGGGTTGAGAAAGCAGGGTAAACATGTAGATTATATCAAGCTTAATTTATGATCAATGTTGGGATTCAGATCTGCTGGATTTGTCAGTGGGATGACTGTGGCAAAAGACTGGGGAGTTATTTGAGGATTTATTTTAAAGAATGTTGAGGTCATGAAATCAGGACCCTTCTATAAAAAAAAAACTTTATAACTAAAAAGGAAGATGTTTCAGTGTGCTCATATTGCTATGACACATTTACACAGAATGAGGTATTCATACAACAGGAATATATTTCTCATAGCTATGGAGGCCAGGGATATGAGATCACAATGCTGGAAAGATTGATTTTTTTTACAATCTCTATCCTTGGTTGCAGATAGCCATCTTCCTTTTGTCTTTCACATGATCTTTCCTTGTGAATCTAAGAGCATGTATTGTTCCCCTCTTTATTATGACATCTGGCAAAAGTCTACAATAGCAAACTCATTTTAGCAAACTACGTCTTTAAAGAAACTATCTCCAAATTCAATCAAATTTGATGTACTGGTGGTTCAAACTTCAATATATATATTTTGGCAAGACACAATTCATCTTTCAAGAGGAAGGATGATTCTAAGCTTAGTGTTTTATTGGTCAAAAAATTGGTTCCCAGTACAGATGCCCATAGATTCACGTGTAACCTCCTTGGAAAGTTTGAGAAATGTAGCACTATAATAACCCTGTGATGAAATGTAGTAGCAGAAATGAAAGAAACTCATTTTTTTTAATTCCTTCTTTGAACATAGTTTCAGTGAAGGACCACTGACTTGGAGAATTTAAGAAGCTGGAAACAAGTTTTCATTAACACTAGTAAGAACTCAGTTCCCATTGTGCATCTTTTCCTAAAACCATTTGATTAATAGATGCTAAATGACACACAATCCTGCTGGTCCTAAATCTTGTTCATGATTAACACACTCAATTTCTTAATACTTTACAAGAATTTGAACAGTAAAAAAATCTCTGAAATGGAATTTGCCACATAATTTTTTTATTTTTCTTATGGAATCATTATATTTTTTGCTCTCTTTAAAAACACCATGAGTTGTTCCTAGGTGCCTACATTTAAATAAAAATAAAACAGAAAGTAATGACTTGGTACTGTCTCATTTTATACTCCTAAAAGAGCTCCACTGGTCTTTTGAGATATCCATTTCAACAAGGAAATGCCTTAAGCAAAAGGGGTTGATAAATGTTCAATAATTGTGATAGTGTCAGTACCAGTAGTAGAAACTAGTTAAAGTGATGTCAACACCTTGTGGAGACAATTCAGTCATGAGAAATAGAGTGTAAATCAACGGGCCTTCCTACAGCTATAAATCTTTTACATTTTTCACTTAAAAATAGTAGTGTACACCTTCTAGACAGCTTCATAGGTTCATAGAATGTAGAGTGACATCCAGAGAATCAATCAGCCCAAGGGAGAAGTGATGAAATTTAGTAATAAGATACAAAAGCTATGCTGTGGTTTTGGCAAGAGGTGGTGTGGGAAGCTGAATATAGAGATGAAAAAATAAATAGGACAAAAGTTGGTTACAGGAGTAATTGATCTATAAAAATTATTCTTTTGTATTATACAGGTTTTAAGATATTTTGCAGCAACTAAAGTACCTACATAAAAGCAAGAAAAGGGAGCAATTGAGATAAATGGATCATTACCACTGATGTGACCCTGGACAACAGTTTTGCATACCTCCTGAAGTTGTGTTCTCATAGGATCATTTTGCAGAATTCTACATTACCATATCCTTACATATTATATGAAAAGGTTTTGTCTACAGCAGTGCAACATCTCGTGTTTATGAAACATGGTTCAGTTTTAAGACTTAAGTTGATCACAACAAATGCTATATGTCCATATATATTTTTAGTAGTTTACAAAAATATTCACATGTAGAATATTTTTATCATTTCTCACAAACTCTTAGTTAATTATACTGTTCATATGTAATAGAGAAGGAAATGTGTAAGTCGTTTTGCTGTGTCTATAATAAAATATTATAATAGCACAATTTCTATCACGTAAGTGCTCATTAATATTTAGTAATCATGATATTGTTTGTTCACAGTATATGCCTGTGAAAATTGTATATGTAAATAAAGCTCTAATTGCTATATGGTGCATATTTTAGATTTTCATGAATATGATGCTACTTATGATCAATCACATTGTTACAGAGAACAGAAATTTCAGTATGTTTTTCTATTTTATGAATGTAAGAAAGACTCCCAGGATATGCAAACTGTTTATGAACGATAACATTATAAGTATTGGTCAAGTAAAGCTAAGGCTTTAGTACCTTAAGGTTTACATTTTAGTAATTTAACTTTGGAATTCATCTAGGTACTTCAATGATTTTATAACTGAAGATATGTCTTTCAAATAACAGAATTCAAAAAAAATAAATAAAACTAACAAAATAAATTAATTAGTTGGGTAAACATTTCTGAGTACAGGATTGGGTTGGATTAAAATGTTCCTATCTTTCTCACTAGTTTCAATTCTATTTTCCCTTGCATTATCTTGTTTTCTATTATGTTGTCTACATGGGAGCTTCATGGTCTCCTTAGGTTTGCATTGTACCAGTTTGGCAACCCCACATGAAGGAACACTGATACTTCTGTGTCAATATGATATAGGTCTTTCCAGGTTTCTCTTTTATTTTTCTTAGAAAATATATGCATGCAAGCATCATTACCAAAAATGTATTCAGTGTAGCTTTCAAATCTAGTAGATATTTTCAATCTTCATGGATATGATACTACTTAGGATCAATCACATTGTTAGAGAGAACAGAAATTTGAGTATGTTTTTCTATTTTATGAATATAAGAAAGACTCCCAGGATTGAAATTTGTAATATTTTCAGGCACATGGTTTGATCTGAAAGCTGAATCAAACAGGTAAAAAATAAGAATAGTAAAAAATTCCTTCAGACTCAGTTCAACTTGAGATAATGTTAAGACATCACAAACACAGACTCTCAGAGAAACAGACAGACAGAAAAGTTTTTATTAAAAGACTCAACTGCGAGCACCTTGGTCTCAGAAGGAAAGTTGGACCCAAGGCCTTGAGCTTTGTCAATACAGGCATTTATAGGTTTTGCAAAAGCTATGAATACATTCCTTGCATGTCTAACCATATAGAGGCAATGTCCTGTGTGATGTGGCACAAAGTTGGAATAGAATACACAAAATTGGCACAAAAATACAATTTGTGATACTCTGATTATCTCTAAGAAATAATACCTTCATGAAACTAGGCTTTTCACCTTAGATAAGTTCTTCTGTACAAGCTGTTTTCCTCCCAATTAAGGGAAGGAGTTTTCCTCCTAATTAAGGGAAGGGTAGGTGGCTGTGTCCATTTATTATGTTGCTTTTAGCTTCCCAACACATGGCCTGGCCTTGAGTTAGCAAAAGCTAGAAAAAGTTCCACAAAAACCTGGTTGAGTCTCCTTTGACCTTGAGTTGGCTGCAATCCAAGCCAATTTTTAGGCCTAGTGGTTGGTTAACACCTTAGGTCTCAGTCTTGAGGGATTAAAGAACTCACTCAGGAGGGGTTTAACTCATATTTACAATTCTATTTAATAATAAAATTATAAAATTTTGCTTTTAAAAATTGTATAATACACTTAGCTGTATATACAGTTACTACACTGCAAAGCATTAATAATGCGCAAAAATGCAGATTAATATTCAGAGTGATCAATGTATATATTTATGCTACCTTATTGAAAAAGACTGAAGACGCGAAGTTTAATTATATTATTCTGTAGTAACTGCAATAATTTTCAATGAGAAAAACGTTTGCTAACACATTTGAAAGTTAGTAAGATCGTTGTACTTTCCTCACTAAAAACCTCTTTTTCTTGATAATTGTTTTATGCTGTGGAAATGCATGTTTCTTTTTGAATCAGTTCCATTTCATATCATATCTGATATTATATTAAACTGAGCATTTCTACCATGCAATTCTCTTCTTTGGCATAAATTTTTTATACTCTGTTACTATATCTCAAAATTTCCATATTTTCTTTCTTTTGATTTAGATTGCTCTCTTTTATAGATAATTCCTACTGTTGTCTATGACAACTGCTAAAACACTGAAACAAATTAAGCTATTAAAAATAACTTCCTTTTGATACAGGGCTAGTGATGCATTTAAAAATTAATACTGCCCCGGTGGGAGTGGTCTGAGAGAGAGACCTGTGAGAAACGGGAAAAGGGCAGATAAAAAAGATAAATGAAGGGAGAGGTGAAAGAGATGAGAATGGTGGACTGATAGCACAGGTCCACAAGACCTGACCAGGGGAAGAATGAGCTGGTGATGGCAAGGTGCTCTGGTTTGAGAATGTGCAGAGAGAAGTGGCTGGTGTGGAGCCTGATGCCAGAATGGCAGGCCTGGAGTGACCAGGGGCTGCTGAGGGCAGGCCTGGGGAATCTGGTCAAATGCTGCCAAACGCAGGCCTGGGAAAGGAAGCATATGGAGTCTCAGGAAGGTGGCAGATTTAGAAAGTATCTGTTGGAAAAGTTTGAAGAGCCTTGGAGAAGCCACAGCTTGGAATGCTGGAGAGAGAAGCAAAGAAAAGACGGAAAAAGAAAGAGTGAACTTTGCAGAATGCCTTGGATATGTGTTTGGGACCTTCGGACTAAACAGTACTTGAGATAAGATCACTGGCCACCTGTGGCATTAAGGATTTTTCGTTTTCCTGGCTAATTTTCCTTGTAAATCGAACCCTGTTGTTTGAATTGCATTTGACCGACAACTGCTATGAGTGGGTGATGTGGATCTGGTCAGAAGCTGGGCGGCGGAAGCTGCATTTTAAAAATGCCACTTTTCTCTGTGGCTTGTTGACTGGACAATTCCGCTCTTTTGACCCAATATCACTTTCTTCTCATAAAAATATCACCAAAACATTTGAAAATACATAGTTTTTTATTGTGAGAGGATTTTTTGAACACATACAAAATACTGAAAATAACATAATCTGTTGTGAATATCTCACCACCCCAACAACATCTATATCTGGTTGATTCTACTCACACATGCCCTAATCATACTGAAATTATTTCCATCCTTCCATATCCAAAAAGCTTAATAACACATATTTATGAATTTAGTCAAGAAGTATTTTAGTGTATACTTAAAAAAGAAATTTTATTTCATTAAAACATTACATCCAAACATTTATATTAAAATATGTTTGCAATATAAAATATTTCATCAATGTTCAAATTTTCATTTATCTTAATTTTCATTTTGAATAAGTCAAAATAAACATTAATTAAAAATAGTTTTATTGAAATATTTTTTACTAAAATCTCATTAAAATAAAAGAAAATAAGTTTATTTTGACATGTTTTTCCACTCTTGGAGCTTTATTTCATTCTCCCCGAGAATGATTTAGCATGTTTCTCAGTCTTCTTTCCTATGATTAAACGTCATATACATATACTAATAAATATAAACCTGTACAAATGGTTGTTTTTCTTTTATATCACTGTGAAAATACATCAACTAAAAAGAGCTACCTAATAGCTTATAGAGGATAAATCTTTTTTCCATAAAAATATAGTTATTTTACGTGGCATGTGTTTTTCTTTTCTGACCTAATCTGGATTGAGAATTATTTAAAAAGACATCCTGACAGACTGCTCTCAAGTAAACAAAACATGTTCCATTTTTAAGTTATATTTAAGTAGTAATTTCAGAAATTGAACTTAAAACATATACTGAATGGTTCATATTGTTATTTATACACCAGTAACTGTTATTTATACACTAGTACAAATTTTAGAATTCAATGGTTTCATATTTAAAGTTTATTAATAAGTACATAGTGAGTTACAGTATTATTGCATCACATAATAACTTTCTGTTTCAGACACATTTTTGTAAATTATACCAAGTATTAACAATTCATTTGTATATACCACATAATCACTAGAGGAAGCAATGTAACTTTACAAAATAATAAAGTATTTAATTTACACATCAGATCAACAGCTTTATTTCTCTGATAAAATTTGAATAAAAATTAGAAATACTAGACAATGAATTTATTTAATGTATATTCAAATATCATTCTCCAGTGTTTTCTATGATGGTTGCCCCAACCCAGAAGAGTCCAGCCCTGAAACTCCAGCATTGGAGATAAACCCAAGCCCTGTATATCCTGATACAGGACCTTTGGAAGGAATCTTCGGCCCACTGGGATGTCTCCGCTTCTGGGCTCCTTAGAACTGTAAGTAGTAAGTAAGGAGTGCCTGTCCTACATGTCAAACTCCCATCAGCAGTGTACCCTGCTGTCATTGGTCCAGTGTCCCAGAATCTCATGTCCCCCTGAATTACTAAAACTAGCCTCAATGAAGGAAGCTGGGTGTGATGTGCCTTCTAAGCCACCATGGCTACGTGTGTGAGCTGTCCTGACCTCGGTGCAGACCAGGTCTAGACAGAAAACACTTTCTAGTTCAGATATCATGTAAGGACTATAAACCCTTAGAGTAAGTTTTAAGCTCTCTGGTTATCATTCAAAGCTTGAGATTGCAATGGGTGTGTTGATGGGAATGAATTGTCTTGTAGGGTGGGATCCTGAAGAGTATATAATAGAGTGAACAGTCACTTTAGTTCATTGAGCACATGGCTTAAGAGAGATGAGTATTAACCATGTGGCTCCTGAAAAAGAAACTTTGAGCAGACCACCTCTGTGGGAGATCTGAGACCTTCAGAAACCTCCAGACTTTGTAGAACTCAGATATAATTTCCTGATGACTGGTGATGATAAGTATAGCTGACCAGTGCAGACCAGCAATGGTAAATGCTGACTGGTGTTGAGAATATGTTGACTACTTTTTGTTTTTGTTGTTCATTTGCTTTAGTTTGATTGATTTGCAGTGCCTTCTTACAACTGAACTGATCACTTTTTTTCTTTTGGTTTTTTGTTGGTAAGACCTTGTACTATTTTTTTCATATCAGATATCACCATCTCTAGCTCAAAAATATAAATTCAAAATTAGTGGTATCCAATACTTTGATAAAATTGCACACTGTATAATGCTCATAGAGCTTGTCCTGGGACCTCAATTATTTGATGAATCTAAGTTTCTTTTGCATTTTTTCCTTTGTAGGAATAGTAAATACAACATTGAAATATTTTACTTTCCAAAGTTAACAATGGCAATCTTTAAGTATGTAATTTTGAAATAACTTTTTTGAGGATAGAATTCTAAACTGTGAGTCATTTTCAGTTCTCTAAAATATTGTATAATATTGTCTAGTGTTCAAATAGCTTTACTGCAATAAAATGAGTTTGTTAATAAAACTAAATCTATAGTGAAAACAACATAAAAATCAGGCTTTATACTAAAAGAATCCATATTACTGACTGTATTGTTACACTATAAGAAAGTATCCCAAACTTTGCAGCTTAAAACTACAAAAGTTTATTATCTTACTTCTTTTCTGAGTCAGGTGTCTTCATGTGGCATAATCAAGAGTTACCACTTGAAGATCTAATATGAGATTGTTCTCGGCTGTCTACCATGATGGTGGTATTCCTGAATGATTAATTGCAGGAATATCTGCTTCCAACCTCACTCAAGTGGTTGTTGTCAGGAACTTAGCTCTCACCATGTAGGTCCGTATACGGGCTGTAGACATATATGTGGCTATGGACTTCCCTAGAATGAATAATTCAAATGAAAGTGTGAGAGAGTATGAAACCACACTGTCTATATAACCTAATTTGCAAGTAAAGTATCAGAAATTATTCTGCATTGTATTCAATACAAATAAGTTTAATAACTCTAGTTAACAGGCAAGTGGAAGAGATTACTAAATAGTATAGAAAGTAGAAGGCAGTGATTGCTATGCACCATCTAAGAAACTCTGTACTCTAGTACTTTGCATTCCCCATTGAATGAGGCTTAGAATGTCTTTAAACTAAGTCATACTGTGAAACAGTGGATGACTTAATGGGACAACAACAGGAAACCAAAACATTATAAACTCCTTCAAATATTAGATCCAAATTTATTGTAAGGTTTCTAGGATTGAGTGAAAATGTGGTTGTCTCTAAGAAATAGACATTCAAGGAAAATTTAATAAGCAAAAAACAAGAAAAGTTCTAATATTTAAAGGTGTGCAGTGAGCAAAGACATTTTCTGGGAACAATATAATGAAAAGCTTAACATTAATCCATCAAAAATGTTGTAAATACTCAATTATAATAACATTGGGATAGATGCAACCAGCATGGACTCACTAAAAAAGATGTACAGCAAATTTGATGAACTCCCTTTTAGACTGACAGATCATAGAAGATATCTAGATTTTAGAAAAAAAATATTTTGTAGAATATCTGTCTTTGGTTGCCTTTTATCATCATCATCCTGCTCTTAGTCATTCTCTTCTTCTTTATATGATAATTAGGTATGGACTAATACTAATTTTATCAATGGCTCTACTACTACTACTCAAACATATGATTAATATTGATAATTTAATCATAATCTTTGATTATTTACTCATAATATCTAATAAAATTAAAAGAATGTTAGCTGTCATCGTTACTATGCATTTACATTAATAAATTTTGGGAATTCAAAATTTAAAATTAGCTTTAAAAGGCTATACAAATAGAAATTCAGTGATAAAATACTAATGTATTTGAATAAAGATGAACAGTACATCATTTAATTAGATTTGAATTAGAATAATATTACAGGAATGTGGATAAAATTTTTTTTTAGAAAGCCAGGGAGGTCACAATGGACTGATTTGGTGAAGAGTGGGTGCTTTAGTGGGGTGCAACGTGGTCACACTTGAAGAGGAGAATCTCTATTTCTAAAAACACAAAGATGCAAACCAAATGTTGCTTCAATTAAAAATGAATATGAAGGAAAAATGACATTGTGCTGGGCTTTAACACAGGCTTGGTGTGCAAAGAAGAAAAATACTGGGAAAATTATTTATCTTTAAATCATGTATGGGCAGTAGTAACACCGCTGAAACAGAGTCAAAGAAAACTTTTTTTCTTCTGTCATGCAATAGAAACCCAGTGGTATTTCCTATTCCAGGAGACAAAATATAGTTTTAAGGGTTTAGAAAATGACTCTCATCTTTGAAAGTAATTGGTGTTTCTTAAATTTTTCAACCCAGTATTTCTTTACTCTGGGAAATCATGTGAACCCCTTAGAGCTTTTGCTATATGGCTTAGATCTATTTACATTATCTCTGAGTTTAAAATATAACATTTCAATAAAGTTATATGTTAACATACAGAGTTGTTTGCAATGAAAACTAACTATATCACCCCAGAACAGAAGAAAACATTACAGAATATTGATACTATTGTACTGTTTTGCAAATCTGTTTAATGTGTGCATGATAAAAGGCAACTAAATTTTGTAACTGTTCAGCATTCAAACTGTTGTCATTGCATTAGGATCTATGCTGAAAGATAATGAGTGCCTTGGTGCTGGGTGTGGTTGTTGACATCTGTGATTATATGCCTTTGAATTAGATATGGTATTGCTAATCAATGTAGCCAGAGAAATACTGGATGGAGGGATAAAGGGAAAACAACCTAACAGACAAGGGAATTTAAAACTAATTTTTATCAAAACTGAAGCATGGAGCATGAGACGGGGAGGGGGGAAATATCGGGGGAGAGAGGGACACAGAAGATCAGGACTAGGGCTCAAAGGTGATAAGGTGGTGGGAGAATCCCAGGGTAGATATTGAGGTAAAATAAAATACATAATATAATTTAAAAAAAAGTAAACTCGATACATTACAATGAGAAAAAATCAACTTGGTATAAACATATATTAAATGTATCAATGAGTAGAATATGCTTTGATGTTTCAAAAAATAATATGGTCTGATAGATAATAAGCTGTGGTTTTAGAGATCACTGGAAGTGACTAAGAAGCACAGATATCCTATAATGGCAACAGTATTAAAGATAGATTGATTGGTCTGCAGTATAAGGTTGATATCTGCTGATATCTAGATATGTGTCTGCTTATGATTCAGAATAGATTATTGATGATTCATGTTGTTGACTTTAAAATCTCTCTCTCTGGTTGTTGAGGTATATCCCTCTTGCATACATCTGCAGTGAATGTTGTATATAACTGTATAAAGGTGGATATTCTATTTCTAGCTATGAGTTCCTTACCTTATTATATTTAACCTTTAAAGTCCTGTCTTGTTATATATTTTCTGCATATGGGGAAAATACAATACATTTGCAAGAATGCAAGTTGCCCAATATCCAAAAGATTTTAGAAAAATTATATTTCTGCTTTTACTATTTACTCTATTTTTAAATTAAAAGACCATTTTACAGATGATGTTATGACTATATTTTCCTTTATTTTATTCATTTTCTTCTAATTGAAGAAAAAGTCACTATTTCTTTAATGTGTATCGAACCACATGTCTATATATTCATGCCATATAAGGATTAACACTTAATTTTCAAAGAATAAACAGTCCATTAAAATGTTGGAGAAATTAGGACTAATCTTATGTCATGTCAAATAAGAAAAACTAATAAGGTAAATTCTATGAATAATATTAGTTAAAAAACTAGTCAATGAAATAAAATAGCTTTAAGGATAAATGTGAAAAATATCACTAAAAATTTGTAAATATTAAAGTTTAATAAAAAAATTCCAACCTTCTCAAATTAAAATATTATATAGTTAAAATATAAAGAGTATATTTAGTAAAAATTCCAGTAGCTATTTCATGGTGAAATCTTGAAAAGTTTATTCTAAATTTATTGATCAGAAAACACAATTCTGCAAAAAAAGAAATAAAGATATCAAAGGAAGTATTATGTTTGCACAATAAATTATGGAGTATAATTTTTCCACTTTGATAAATATTGCTAGTTTTCCAAAGAAATACATGAAACCCTGCTTAATGAAGACATCAGTGATGAGAGTATGGACTAATAAGCATCATGGAATCAAATGCTTTGCAGATTGATAAATAGATTATTGTTTACATCACACATAAAATAAGTCCTGTGGGAATAAGCATTCTAAATAACATAGATACATATTAATATAAAATAGCATATGTGCCATAGAGAAGTCAGAAAACCAGTACTATCTTTAGGTTATCATAGGAAAAAATATGAATATATCTGATTACATAGAATATTAAAAACTTTTACAGCAAATTATCACATATGCAAGTTGTATACAAAGAAAGACTGTAATCAGGCATTTTCCTACAGATACAATAGAGAAAATATTGTCAATAGCATTCATATAAAATATATCTCTAGAATATTTACAACGCAATAAAAAAATCTTAGTAGGGAAACATATAAAATACAAGATGATTTTATAATATAAATTATAACATACAATAAATAATTGAAAACCTACTTAAAAACAACTAGAAATCAGGAAAATAAAAATTGAAACATGAAGATACTATTTTATATCTACCAAACAGGTGCAAGAAAAGAAAGATCTAACAAAATCTTTTGATTATGGGTATGGAGGGAAATAGGAAGTTTTCAACACTTTAGATCATGGTATAAATCACAGCAACAATAGAAAACTGCTGGCATTTTTAACAGTGTTAAAAATAAATGTGCTCTATATACTCAAACATTTCCCTCCTGTCAAATAATCTAGATAAATGATTTACTTTGATATAGAGAGAATGTGTTAATTTTTTTTTCCTGCTGTCTCAAAATCCCAATTGGTCTCAAGCATTTAGATTCTCAAATAACACAAAGTTTTTGACAAAATTAACACCATTGCCACTTTGTCTTAAGTTAAAACCTACTGGTCCAACTCTATTGGTATGGAAACTATGGAGTTTAATCTTATTTTTGAATATGTATGTACTCTAAATATTTTTAATTACTGACTGAAATCATGATTTGTTCTATTATTCTGAATAGAAATTCAAGCATTAATATTTCACCTAGTTTTAGTGAAGTAAACATTCTCCATATTAATTAATCTTTGATTAGAACATAGAAGCTTTCCATAAACAATACTAGCTATAACTGATAGCATTCATGTTGAGAATATGGAAAATATGTGGAGATTATTCCTGTGTGAGAAAATGAGTGAGTTTCACTTAGAGAAACTTAAATCTTGATTATTATTTTACATGTTAATAAAAATTTTATCCAAAAGACATTTCATCATTTGTAGGTTTTCATCATTGTTGGTAACTGAGTAGTGTTCCTTTGTGTCTATATTCCATAATTTATGTATTGAAACATCTTTTTAGACATTTAGGTTGGTTCTGTTACTTGGTTATTGTGAATTATGCTACTTTGGAAAATGATATGATAGGGATTTCTTAAAATGTATGAACATTCCCTTAAAAAGTTAAAAGTGATAATGCTATGTGATTCAGCAATATCACTGTTAAAGATTTACCCAGAGATATGAAAACACTAATATCAAAAGATCTTTCCACTTCCAGACTCATACTCAGACATATTGTTAAGTGAAACCAAGGAGTTCAGTGAGAGTAATCTTGTAAAACTCATATATTGCCTAGAGAATTATGGCAATCATATCTTCAACTTCCTCAAACTCTTTCTCTGCTTAATCTTCAAAGTTACTCTTTTGCCTGAAAATATTCAATCAATTTTTCAGTGATGGAATATGTTGACGGCCAAAGGTAAAGAGGGGCAATGCCTATTGCTTATTTTTCATATTACTGAGTAATGAAAACTATCCTGGATACTCCAGCAGACTATCTTAGCTTAGATTTTATTGTATTTATTGGATTACTGGGTGATTGAAAACAACCATACTATATATTTGGATGAAACCAATCACAAAGATTACTTTGACTTCTTGTTTAATTTATATATTACCCTTGATACTTGTTTATATATCATATAGCTCCCACTTACCTTGGAAATTTCATTGAGTTTATGGAAACTATGATATCAACTGAATGAAGTGAATTTTCATAGAAAAGATGGAAGGAGGGAGTGAACAATGTCAAACAGATACCTTTCACACTGTGCTTTCCACACATTCTGTAATGGCATTGTACCCGCTTTAGAAAATTGTGTTAAATGTTCACATTTGTGTGAGATATTTGCAACTAATATATCAGAAACAGAAATTGAATATTAGCAATTTTATGTACCCACTGCCTAGAACAATGTCCATCCCAAATAGCAAGCATTTCATAAATATTCATAGGTGACTGTGGAGCAATTAGTAGTGCATTGGACAGCTGGTAATGAGAAAATATTCAATAAGTATTCATAACGCAATGAACACATTAAATGTAAAGAATAACTTATGTATGAAATAGATGTTTAACCATGTGGTATCGAAGTTAAATTTCACCTGTGCATTTTTATTGTCCTAGAAAGATTATGTTTATGAATAAACTAAGGTAAAATAGTATTTCTGGGTATTTTACTTTTTAAATATCTGATCCCAAATAACCTATGTCAAGTTTTATAAAGTGAATACTTTTAAGGATTTTGTAAACATTGTTAACTAATCACATCATCATTCAAATGATTACATGCTTTATATATAATTCCTTCTTTATAAACAGAAAAAGAAAAAATATCTATGCCTTTTATATTTTGAAATGATACATAGCATAATGTGTTATATGGAATTTGTTCTTTAATAGAAAATCAATGTGCTAAAACCACTGCAAATTATTAATTCATAAGAAACCTGCTTGACCCAGTATATATCATGCATAATAAATAAGAATATAATATAAATGGGAAGACACTATTATTATTATTACATAGAGAATAATAGCAAAAAATATAAAACTATTGTGATTAGTGGGGGTAGAAATGAGACCACTATAAAGCATTTCCTAGATTTGTCAAGTTCCTTAATGGTTAATGATAACTTAATATTTTACTCTGTAAGTCCAGAATATCTTTTGGATAACTACTGAAATTGGACTTATTAATAAGGTGGGGACATGTTTCATTCAGTTAGATAATTCTTTTAAATTGTTTGATTTATTCTGCAACATTTTTTTGTCCATCGCAGATTAAATATTGTAATATATATTAAAAACAGGAACATTTTTTTTCACTTCTGAGCTTTATTTATCATATTGATCTTAGCAAATGTAGACTCCATCCTTTCATTCTAGGGGGAAAAAACATATTTAACCCAGAATAGAAAATAAGGTAAGGCATATACTACCACTTTTCTGTCATGCTCTGTGAGCTCTGTAAAACAGGTATTATTTTCTTTACTAAACCTTTAATTCTATTCACATAAATTTCATCAAATAAATTTCATGTAATTAATTTTTCTAGGAACATTAATAGCTCATAACACCCTGAAAATGCAGTGTAGGTCTATAATTATCCTCAAGAAGAGTTTATGTCCTCATGCTATTTCTATATTTCACCCAGTCATTTCAAATGAATAACCATCATTAATATGAGCAGTTGACATTTTCTAAATAAAAAAAAATATGAATGACATATTTATACAAACCTTACCATATTATTAAGAATATGAGATTACTATGCAAGCAATACTTAAAATCATCTAGTTTTTTAGCATTGTATTTTTCAGAGTGATTTCTAAGCACATCAAAGGGGTCAAATTCATGCATTGTGTCTCCTGAACATACTGAATTAAATCTCTGGAAGTTAAGGCCAGGATTAAGTGTTTTAATAGACTTTGCAAATTATTCTGTTGCATATTGAAAGTACTGCTTCCAATGCTCCATGCATAAAAAGTCTAAAATCTTGATACTCACCAATGACATCACATAATGAAATTACGTGGTTTTATCAAATAGATCGTGTGTTCATTTTAGAAAGATTAGTTTGACTTCTTAACCACAATTGGGGTTTTATTTTTAGCTTGTCAGATTGAGCTAAAGTTGGGACTTTAGTGTCAGGTGACAAAGGATATGCATTTTAATAAATTGCTGTGATAAAGCTCAAAGACATTGCCATATATGTATGAAATATCAGATTAAGCATTTGGGAATATACAATTTTTCATTGGGAATTATTAACATTTTATTTATTGTGTATCCCTGTCTCCTTAACTTGAGCCTTTTGATATAGAAATACTAAACACTAAGTATTCGTGTATATAATAACTATCTTATGATAATATATCGATGTACATAAAAATCTATAATCTCAATGGAACTATTTCTTCTAAGTCATTAAATTACATATAATATTTGGTTGGGTTTTGTTTTAAATTATGCTATATATTTACTTCCTGAAAAAAATATTCTAGCCAAGAATTTGAAAAAAGAATAATGCGTAGATGTAGGCAAAACAGATTTGAGACTTATTTTAAAATTTTTCTTTGGCATTTTACTTTGATAACTAATTGAATTCTTTTAAAAATCACTTGAAAATTATAGAACTTTTTGTCTTTGTCCAGTGTGTTATAAAAAATTTGCAATGCTTTTTCTAATCCTGAATCTTAGGACTGAGTATAACAATCAACTCTCCTGATTGCAAATAATAGCAATTTCTACCCAACAAGACATTTTTAAGTAAGGTAATCACTTCCTCAATAATTAAAGAAGTGTAATTAATTTTTACTAACAAAAAGAAAAAAATGATTATCACACAAAGAATCTGGGATTAAACTACATTCCAGAACTAAGCAATTATGAAAGTTGAAAAGGGCAAAAAGTATTAAAAAAAGTTTCAATAATCCCAAGATTGATTTTAAATGACTCATGAGAAATATGTTTCCCATTGGAACATTGCTGTAATTGTTTAGGTGATAAGATGGAATAGTTACACAAGGAAAAGAGAAAGTTAATATAACATAGTTAAAAATATTATTGGGTATTTGAATACAATATGAATAAAAAAATCTAATTATCAAAGTCATTTATGGTGAAAAATATCCCCAAGATATATAACAAAATAATGTCTAAGCATGCCAGCATTATGTGGGTTGTCTGTATACTTCAGGGCTTGAAAGGAAATGAAAAGCTTACAATACACACATTGTCATAATCAAAGTAGTCTTTGTATTGTTAAATTATCTAGAGTAGAAATGATGTTGACTACTAATTATCATTGAAATATAAAATGCAACTAAAGGAAAAGGAAAAATCTAAAAAGGGCAAAGTTGAGCATTCGCAGAGAGTACAAATTAACTTGTGTAAAAATACATTAATAAGATAATATAGCAGTAATTCAAATACTCTTAAAATAGAATTTTTTAGCTTCCTAAATGAAAACTCTTTGTATATGTCCTTTTTTTCATGAAAATACCTCTACCAAATTTCGTAAAATGTTTCATAGCTTATAAATAAGAAACTTACCATTGAAATTATACAAAACCATATTTCATAGATCCTCACCCATACACACAACTTAGGCTCGGAGAGCTCAAAAAGTAGTTTTCTAACAAAATGGAAATTAATAAGAAAGGAGTGTTTCTAAGACTCCAAATACCCCAGATAGTGACCATAATGTACAATAGTCCAAACCAAAACCTGTTCATAAAGATGGTACTTTTCCTTTGACAAGATCCTAGAGCTGGGGTGGGGGGGCGGGCCATACCAATAAGTGGTCTATCAAAACCCAAACTATATTAGCAGCTGGTGGTGATCACAGATGTCACTGCTGAGGTGACACGACACAGCCAGCAACTCCTATACAGAGGTCACATTGTACCAACATAAGGCGTTAAATCAGAACCCTAGAGGCAATAGCACTAGGAGATATGCCAGGTGGGTTGAAGACATGAATGGCAGTCAGATTGCAGTAGCAGAGTATGGGAAGTAATGGGCTATCTCAGACATAAGCATGAGTGATACAGTTCTGCCAGAGATGGTATCTTTTGATCAGTCCCCTGTGTATAACTCTTTTCAGAGAGGCCTCGTGCATGGTGCAATTCAGCAGGCAATGTTGGAGACAAGGCCAGAGGTATAATCAACTCTTGGGTGATGATTTGAGGTGATCAGATGTGAAAGTCTCATCTAGTCTGCGAGACAAGCCTCTCAGGCCAGTCAGATGAGAGTTGGGGGTGTGACACCTAGTTATAAAGGAGCATTGAAGGTCTGAGTCGCTGAAGAAAAGGTCTCAAGGGACTGAGTTGTGATTCAAAGGTCTTCTCAAGATAGAGCTGAGATGAGTGTGTCTGGAATCATGAGAAGCCCTGGCTTATTTCCTTCTCAGATTGTCTACCTGATTGGTCCAGTTTCAAAACTGAACCAGTTCAGAGATTAGATTGCTGCCTGTGTGCATTCATCCTGATTGGTGTGTTTACACAACCACACTCATTTTAAAACTGACATGCTCTATTTACATGTTGAAGATATAATTTAGAATAATCCCTTGTACAAAGATGCACTATAATCATGATTTCTTGAACAGTAATTACAAAACTGATTAAGAACCATATATTTATTAAATGCATTTATTTTAATATAATATCACTAACTAAAATAAATAAATATCTACCTTTCATACCTCAGTCAAAATGTCAGGAACAGATCACAACCTACTGGCACCAAATATAATCTAGTTGTATTTGTGTGTTTGAATCTTATTAAAATAAGATCTTATTCAAATACAAAATATGTATAAATCTTTTGCAAGTCATTTTCATGACTTCATCAATATTCATTCTCTCTCATGAACCATATATATATATATATATATATATATATCCCAAATACATTATGAGTAAATACAAAACAAAAAGTCTAGTAAAAAATAGTCTTCCTGTCCCCTTTTATTTAGAGCATTTCATTTAATATAAAATGTAATTGCAAGTTATTCCTTTGTCCCTTGTAGATGTATATAGTTTTTTTGAAGCCCAAATTATCCTCTAGTCAATTTTACCAGGAGTTGGGGTAGAGGAGAGAGAGAAAAGGAGAGAGAGATGTCTCTCTCAATGATACGGGAGACCATATATTTGAAATATACTCACCTCCTTTGCATTTTCATTTCATTCTGTAACAAAGAATATGACAACACATACATACAAAACTGTTGAAGATTTTTTAACACAAGGAAATCAAGTAATGCATATATAAAATAATGTATATCTACAGCAAAATAATTGATTACATTTGCATAATTTTCTGTAATTTTATTTTTTCATTTGATATGAAATCCACCTCAACTAAAGGATAAAAGATAAAGGATGATAAATTTGAGAACTTCTCTCTAAGAAGGTATTTAGGGAAAAAATAAGTGATGGGAACAAAAGAATCATTTAGTTGGGGATACAGTGAGGAAATGCCTTTAAGAGTAATGAAAAAGTGTAAATGAAGCAGCAATAGCACAAAACCATTAGCTACAATAGATTATTCAAGGTACTGAAATGATTCAAACTTATTCTGGGAGAAAATATCTCCTATATGTTAAATAAGGATATAAAACAAACCATAATTGGGTAATTAAAAAATACAGCACAAGTAAAAATATAATTAAAGACTATATTTAACAGAAGTTTTCCTGAAGCTAATGAATGTATATAAAAAATGGTAAGCAAATGTAGGAGATCACAAAACTGAACCAAATTATGCATGAACTGAGTTAATTGATTGCTATTAAATCTATAAAATTGCCATTTAATCGTTAAGTATACATTATACAATATCACGTCATTGCATTTATTTAATATATTGGTTCAGGGAAAGGGGAACTAACTATAAAAGCTGTGAAATGTGAAAAAATTAAATATGTCAATTTAACAGATTTATCAGAAGTATCCACAAAAGGTGAACTAACTGATCTCCACCTTTTTAAAGTATTATGGATAAGATAGGTATTAGTTTGATATTTGATCAAAATTTATTAGTTAATTACAAGAGTAAAAATAACTACTTCAAGCATTGACCCTCATAATAATTTTGGAAAATTTTAGCAATACCTTCCAACAATGAAAGCATTTTTACTAACCAAAACAACCATCAAGTAAAATTATTGAAATATCTGAGTAAATTGAGCCCTCTGTGATAGATTTAGATGTTAGATAAAAAATGCATTATGGAGATTAAGAAATGATAGCTAATTATATTGTTAATAAACAAATATATAATGACATATATATTTTTTTAAATATTATGACTGTGGTTGTTCCTTTCCTCAGTTAACCTCCAGCTGGGAGATTAAGTCACATATTGAAGGATCTCAACTCTTTTTCAATAAAAAGGTGAATGCTACCTAGAAAGTGCAGGAATTTAATGAACATGTAATAATATAATTCTGAATGGAATAGGGGGCAGTATTGCAGACAAATGATTATGAGAGGAGGAAACATATATTATAAAGAAATAAAATATATGTGCAGGTTCTTTACAGAGTCTATCTGATAGACGTCTCCAAGGGTACAACATCTTCAAGGGTAATACTTTTATATTAATAAAAGTCTTATCTAAATATAGATATGCATATCCACCTGATATGTAGAAAGGGTAATTTGGTGTTGCCAACATATTATTTTACCTGCAGTATTATGGTAGATTTAATTGATACATTTATATTTTTTTCATTGGATTATGTCTACTAGATGATAGAAATCATGTTAGTTTAATTTCTGAATTAGTCCATTACATGATGAAGTGATTTTAATAAACAATATAGCAGACTACTGGAAATCAGATTAAATTTTACTATTTATTAACATGTACTAAATACTAATAGTTTTCAAACAATTTCTGTCTTGTAACTCTGAATCATTTAATTAGGTATTCCAGTCTTCCTCCCCTCACTTCTTATCTATAAACTTGACTGTGTGAAGCATGGCTAACAAGTGCTACAAAGCATTAAACAGACCCAAGTTTTTATCCAGTTTACTATTCACCTTTTTTGTTCCCTCACCTTTGTTCCCTCACCTTTTATCTCTATGGGAAATTAATCTCTCAAGATTTGAAGTTAAAGAATTCTTCATTACAATTGATTCTCCCATATAAAGCTTTTATACAAATTTTCTAAGCACTCAGTCAGGTACTCCTTCAGCCCTGAACTGGGCTAAACATGTGCATCTTTCCCTGTAGTATCAAAGGAGTCTTTTTGTTTTGAGCATAAACTTAGACTTTAGCCATTGTGTAAGTATTGTTGCTACAGAGCAAAAAGAACCCTTAGCACTTATTACATGGATTTACATATCCATATTTAGCCAAGACTTTTACTAATATAAAAAAAAATTATAATCTTGGGCAGCTAAATGCTGAACCTTCTTTTTTGTATGGCAAACAAAATCCTTTTTTCTTTATTTTTTGTATCAATATCTTATATCAATCATGTATAGGTGTCATCTACTTAGCAATGAATGCACAGCATGCTTTTGTCATAACTGACTACCAATCAAACGAGATGCATCCCATAGGCTGGTTGTTGATAAGATCACCTGGTATTGTCAATTAGATGAAGATGATTTTTGGAATTTCAGATTTTAGTCCTTCATTTTCCTCTCCATCTCTTTTTCGTACTTCTCTCTGTTTATACATAGAGTCATTCATTTGCCTGCAGCTATACCACACTTGAGCAGTAGATCTCATCTGGAAAATAGTCATTCAATGGCCACAATTAGGCTTGCTTAAATATTTTTCATTAAATTTTACTTATTTGTTCATTTTCTCCTCTACTCAAAAGAAAAAAAAAACTTTATATGTCTAGGAAGACAAAAAAGTGACAAATACTATGATCTATTTTTTTCATTCTATTTTTAATCTTAAGTCATAATGAACTAAAATCAGAATTGGGTGGCAGTTTAATTTTATTTTGATCTATAATTTTAACTGTTTTTTTAAGTTACAGCTTTGGTGTTATCTGTTAAAATTTAACATAATTAATACTATTGTACTTTAGTGATTTTTATTTGGTTTTAATGGTAGTTTTAGGAGCAACACTAATGATGCATGTGTTAGTTTTGCTTTCCAGATCTTCCCATTTGTTTATAATTACATTTTTAAAAAATAACCCTTTAGTCTATATGTAGAGAGTGACCTAAGACATTGTTTTTGTGATATGACTGACTGTGATACAGATAATGATCCAAATTACAGAATTATTGTGAGACATTGGAAAAATCACACTCCTTTAACTTGAAAAAAAATTTTACTTATCTGTTTTTATGAGATAACATTGAGTTACATTATCAGTGACATTTTGAAAGGACAGGATGTCCTCCTCATGTGTCACCATAGTAGTGCACCCACCACCAAATGGTCTGTGCCCCTCCCTCCATCAACTCAGTTGTGCTCACTTCCTTCTTGTCCTCATACGTCCTTGTGTCCTCTTCCCCATGTTGCAGTTATGCCGGCTTCCAAGAATGAGTTTACCAAACATATTCAAAAAAATCTCTGAAACACCTCATACACATATTCATATGTGACACAATAGATAAACTTAAAGTAGCTTATTATTAATCTGCAAGCTTTTCTTACTCTTATTTAGTAGAATTGGAGTGGTAGTAGAGAATGAAGTATGTTTCAGAAACAATACATTTTGATCTTTTAGATGATTTTTGAGATTTATGCTGTGACTTATAAATTTAATAGATCTGGAATTTTCTAATATCTTACTATAACTTTCCAAACTTTTAACCAGTTTTTCCTCTCAATTTTTCAAATTTTACTCCTTTCTTTCTTTCTTTCTTTCTTTGTTTTCCTTTTTTTTTGTTTTTGGCTTTGAGGATTGAAAATTATGTTGTTTTGGAAGTGTTATGTTGTTGAGGAAGTGAGCACAACCATACCATGCCATGACATGCCATGCCATGCCAGGAAGCTACATTTTCAATTCAGGTAATGGAAGACAATTCTTGGAATCTTTATTATATCCAGGTTGTAATTATTTTGAGTCAGGGAATACCGTACACAAACACCATATACAGAGGAAGGCAGGCAGAAGGAAAGAGAAACTGCAACTCTGAGAAACAACTGAGTCTGAGAAACAACTACTCACCTCCTTGCCCCTTGTACACCACTAAGTATCCATAGCTATGTAACACACTTTTGCAAATGCACAGTCCATCAGCTGTTTGATAACATTTTAGTTATTGACCCTCCATTTTATACAAGGCAAAAATAACCTGATTTTAACCCAATTTCCTTACATCATAGAAACTGAGAATGTAGATTGTCAACTCAGAGAGACTACCAAGATGATAAAACTAAATGTGATCGCTGGTTTTTAGGCATATACATGATGGTATCAAATTGCAAACACTCAATTGTCTATTCTAACCCCATGAGAAGATTATTTTGTTAAAGATTAATCCCCATAAAAGGGGAGGATTTCATTTTCCTTGCTCCACTTAAGGAGGAAGAAAGCTGAGTGGCCATGTAAAATACAGAAAACTTGGAGGACAGACACAGGAAGAACTGGATGAGATACTTGAAGAAGACATATGTGAAGGTGCACATACTTCTTAGCTTTGGACTAGCATCAGGGACATGTGGGAGACACATGGGGAGATGGAAAATAGCAACATCTATCTTGATTTGTGTTTTGCTTTTAATGTTTTCATCCCAGACTAACCTGAGCACCTTTTCCACTTTTTTACAGTTTCCTGCCAGAAGGAAACTTAGACTTGGCACAAGCTTGTTTTTTTTTTTAATATTAAATAATTTATTTATATATAAATTTCACATCTTTGTGATCTCTGGGGTTCACCTCACTTCCCTGACGGTTCCCACCCTGAACCGCCCCCATCTCCCTGAATTGTGCATTTTAATTTGATTGTTGGCTAGTTTTGACTTTTCTTCATGGCTTTTTGTTTATCTTTCCTATGTCCCATATAATAGTGAAACCGTTTAGTTTCTGTCTTTTTCTTTTTGACTTGTTTCTGCTAATATGATTTATCCTAAGTTCATCCATGTTATCATAAAATCATCCAACTTGTTGTTTTTAATTGATGAGTAATATTCTATTGTGTATATATACCACATCTTTTTCATCCATTCATCTTTATGGTCTCCCTCAGTAGCCCACGTTGAGTCAATCCTCTTTGGCCTTGTGGTTTGCTCCCATCTTTAATTTTTGTTTTATCAACTGTCTTTTATTAGTTGCACACCCCTAAAGACCATTTTCAGGAATTGGACACAACTATCTAGAAGAACATATTTTCTCAAAACTAAGGGAATAAATGTTATGTTTATATTCCCAACTCTCTGTCCAATATTTCACATAGTTTTTATAAGATACACAAGTCCATGTGGCACTACATTTATGTGACTGCCTTATTCATTTGGGAACATGAACTATAACATGATGTCAAAAATTATTGTTCATATTTTTATTTGTTTTTGCTCTTTTCTCTTGCTTCTGTGATCTGGATATAGATGCTTCCCACATTTAATTGTCTCGATGGTTTTCTCTGTTGTTGAGACCACAGTCCATTCAAAACCCCTTAAAAGTGAAATAATAAAAAAAAAACAACCTTCTTATATTTAGTTTATTGTAAAATTATTTCTTCAGTATTACGCAGCTTAAGTTGATGACAAATCCATCTCCATCATCTTAATTTTAAGAATAGAATTCATTTTATAGGAGATGGAATACTTTGTGGTCAAGCCTGAGCCAAGGTCTAGGACTTCAACCTTGACACTCATCTTGGTATTTTAGTTTGTTATCATTGTGTGGTCTTTATGACCATTGTGATTATATGCTTAAAACTTAAGGACATAGCTTATTCCTTCTACAGATAACATAAATGCCCAATTAAACTGATATGACAGAGGACAACAAATGTTCCAGGAAGTCATTGATAATCCTGTGACTGCTTGTGGGCTCTCTGGTGCCTTCCTAGACCCAAGCATCTTGCTTTTTGTATTCCTTTGTCTTTTATGTATCTTTTCTCCTATTACCATGCATTGAAGTAGAAGGCATTTTTAGCTATAAATTATCATTTTCCCTGGAGCTGCCACATTTTAATAAAGTACTTTCCTTTTGGAAACAAAACTATGTAAATAAATAAAAAAAATAGAAAAAGGGAATAACTTTTTGACTGTGGACCCAAACCATAATTGTGGCTCTATGAGCACACCGAGTATTTTGAAAGAGCTTTACTTGACTTGTTTATCAGAAACAAATAACTATAGTACACTTTTTTTTAGGATAATTGCAAAGTTCATTAATTTATCATTTTGAAATCATCTTTGCATAGCTCAGCTTACATCTGGAAAGAAGAGTGAAAACATTTAGACAGTATAAACATCAGAATGCCTAAGTATTTTAACAATTTCAATCAATTTATTTCAGTCAATGACTATACTTAATATTATTATGTTGCATATTTGGAAGTTGCTATAAGGGTAGATCTTCAAATTCCTAAAATCCTAAAAATACTGTGCATAAGGATAGATATTAACTATATTGTGATCACTTCACAATATATCAAAATATTGACTTATTATGTTGTCTAACCCAATATATTATATGACAATCATAAAAATTAAAAATCTAAGGCATTTTTATTATTTACTAAATAAAAATTCCTTTTTTTAAGATTGACAGTTTTATAAAACTTTTTTTTCCAAAATTACATCAAGATAATTTCAATACTTGAAGAAAATGGTGAGAGTTTTATGTTTCTTTTAAATTTATATCCATTATTTTTTACAATATTGTGAAATTTATATATAAATAAAAATTATATAAAAATAAATTTATATCCATTAAAATCTGAACTATGTGAAAAGTATTTCGAGGTCCTATGAATTTAATCAATGTTAACTTTTAAGTCTCTTTGAGTCAAATGCTTACACAAATCAAACATAAATACGTTCCGACACCAGAGTTAGCATTGTTTGCAGTCACTGCAGAGGCATTAGTAAATTAAGTAGCAAACTCTTGAGTCTATGAACAATATCCTGTATGCATTCTCACCCTTATGATTTTAGACTATCTTGCTCTGTCCATGATAAAGAGATACCAGATATCAAGGTTACAACTTCCATCATTTTGTGAATCTCACTTCCCGTTTGTGGATCACTGAGAGTTAGTGGTAGAGTGAAGTAGTCAACTTTAGTACATAACTGAATAGATGTGGGTTTCAGCTCTCTTGCTTTTCCAGTACTACCCTAGCACTGCTGAGAAAAAGATCTGGAGGAGACATGTGGAGGAGAGACATATAGTGACACTCGGAAGAGATACTTATAAGAGACATGTGTGTTATAGACCTGTGAGGAGCTGCTCTTGGTCCTTGGCAGAGGTAATGATGGACATTTCCCTGACTTCATGGTGGATTATTTAGTAAGGCGTTGTATTCTTAATCTCTCCTGCTCCAGCTACTAGGGACCTGCTGACCGCCTTTATTGTGATACCCTCTAGAAGTTACCTTAGAATCATGACAGAAGTCTGATCTCAGCAGCCCCATTTTAGCTGATAATATAGCTGATATTATTTGGCTGGGTATTTTCCCTTGAGGACATGTGTATTATCTTTTAGTTTTATTGTACTTCTCCCCTCTTTTCTTCCTTCCTCCTCTCCCTTAATAACTTCCCTCCCTTCCCTTCTTTCTCTCTTTATATTAATTCTATTCTAGCACACCAACAGTGACCCTTTATAGTTTTTTTTTTTTTACTCCTCAGTTGCATGCTACTAAAGCAAGAGATACATGAAACTCTCAGTTACAGTTTTTGCAACAAGAAGGGCACTATATTTTCCCTAACTTCTTTTTTGGTTTTTGTCACATGGTAACATTTATAATAACTGCTCATTATGCAACCATATTAGACTCTTGGCTGTGACAAAGACAATTAGAGATTTTATAATATTTTCTGAAAGTAGAATAAGAAGTTATACACCAAGTTAAAATTAGAAATGTTTTTTACTTATTGTGAATACAAATAATTACAATACACTACATAACCTTAGCTAATATTTTATATAATGTATTTTATCTACCTTTACTGAAATTATTTGGTAGAGTATCAATATCATTTCCTTAAAAGGAAAGTTCAATAAGTGACTGACATGAATAGATGTTCTAGTCTTATTTCCAGCTAGACCTGTCCTATTGCATATTAACAAATACAATAAAAACCAAAATGTCAAAAATTTAGTTTGTGTGATGGATGGCAACTATTCTTTTTTATCAGAACTTTCATCTTTAAAAATATGTAAAAGGAATTTCCAAGTTTTTAAGAAAAAAATTTAAAAATATTGGAGAAGGTAGTCACACACACATACATACACATGTTATGTAATAATTTGTTATGACAGTTGAAGGAAACTAAAATAATCATAATTTTTTATCTAAAATGATGCCACTTGAGATAAGGCAGTAAGTTTGTATAGCCACCATCTGGATCTTTTTCCTGGATTTGAATTGGGATTGCATTAAGTCTATAAATTGTTTTGACAGGAATGGTCCTTATATAATGTTAATTGCTTTTTTGTATTATTAAACATGAAATATTTATCTTTCCTTTGTTATATTATATTTAACAATGTTATATTTTTTTTGTAGATATCTTTTACCATCCCTGTTCAATGTATTTCCAATATTTAATTTTTGATGATTTTATTGTATGTGTGATGGTTTTCTTTATTTCTTCTTCTTTCAGCTAATTGTTTGAATGGAAGTATGCAACTGACTTTTGAATATTGATTTTCTATCATACCATTTGGATGAACTGATTTACTGTTTTGCATAGTTTTACTATGGAGAATTTGTGGTTCTCCATGTATTTTAATCTTACCTACAAATAATGATGTCTTTACTTCTTTTCCAACTTAGATTCTTTTTATGATTTTTTTCTTGCCCAATTGCTCAGCTATAATTTATAATACTATAGAGGATAATGGTCTTAAGAAGGACATCTTTGTCTTATGCCAGATCTTAGCAGAAAGCTGTTTATCTTTGAGAATGATACTGTATTTTTCTTATATGGGTTTAACTTTCCTAAAATATGTTCCACTAACTCCCAGCTTTCAAGGTTGTTTTTTTTTTTTATCATAAATTGGCACTGAATCTTACCAAATATTTTCTCAGCTTTCTATTGATATGACTGTATTGATTTTACTTTCCTTTTTGGTGCAGTGAGTTGAACCACCTTTGTTTTCCTGGTATAAATACCATTTGGTCATTATGTTCTATCCTTTAAATATTTTTGTGGAATTTGATTTGCTAGCATATTGTTGAGGATTTTTGCACCTGTATTCCTAAGGGAGACTGGTCTGAAGTTTTCTTTTTGAGTTAATTTTGGGGGTTGGAATTAACATAATAGTGCCTCATAAAATGTATTTTTACATATTTATTCTCTCTCAAGTTGTTTAAAGTACCTGAGCATGTTTTTTTTTTAAAGTACCTGAAATTGTTTGTCTTTGAAAGTTTGGAAAAAACTTTCTTATTAAGTCATCTGGTCTTGGACATTTATTTTTTGAGGAGAATTCTGATTACTATTTCAAAGCTATTGCTTAAGACTGGTTTGTTAGAGATTTCCATTTCTTCCCTTTGAGTCATACAAAATTGTACAATTCTAAGAAAATAGTCATCTCATTATGTTTAACTAATTTGTAAATAAATGTTCATAGTAATACTAGTTATGCTCTAAATTCCTAGAGTCTGTTTTTATTTTATACTTTTTTTAAATTTGATCTTATTTAAGTAAAGTTTTGAAAGCACAGAAATAAAACCACACATTCATGGACAATTAACCTATGACAAGTAGTGATGTGCATCCACTGGATCATGGAAAGCCTTTTCAGTAAATTATGTTGGGAAAATTAGACTGTCATATGTGACAGACTGAAAGTAGATCACTATATTACACTTCACCCAAAAATTTAAACGATTGATTAATTTTCTTTTAATTTTTAAAATAATTTAAAAATTAAATTTTCAAATAATTTTAAACAATTTTAAACAAAATCCATGCCATCTGAGGCATAACAAAATTAAAATTATTTGTGTATGTTTACTGCAGACTAATAGTACTTATTCATTTTTCCTTTAATAGTTTTCATAGAATTGTGTGATGTTATTTAAAAGGCATTCTATGCAATTTTACTGGAGTTTTCTAAGTAAGTTTATTTAAGGTGATTTTTAATTTACTCTAAATGATGAATTAAGCTTTTTGAAATACTTCCTATCAAAGTTTCATGGTATTCCATAGAATAATCTTAGTGTGTCTGGAGAGCATCTGCATAAAATAATTTATAGCTATATATAAATCATGGCCATTTGTGTCTATAAAGAACTACATTTAAGATCATGGCCCTGAAACTTTCAATCATATAGTGTGATATTATAATCATGAAAATATAAAATTTCATGCCAGAAGCAGCTGGCATACTCCTTTTACTCCCTCTCTGATAGTACCATATTCATTTATGCTTGATTTAGCCTCATGTTCTTTAATCATGTTTCCTAAGCATACAAAATCCACTGCTAATTTTAGCATAAAGGTCATGTCAAGTAACTGACATTCCAATAAAATTAAAGGTGATCTAGATCCCAAAAGTAAAAAGTCAGTGATGTTTACTGCTTGCTAGTCAAGCATAACTCAACTCATTCTACCATAGCTATACACTTGAATAATGAAACAAGATGATGGAAGCTGTTGAAAGTTGCTCGTCTTGAAAGTAGAGAAAGTAACAGACTGTTTTGCTTGAATTTCTTGTTTTTAATTATTTATTTTTAAAAATTGATGTTAACCCCAAGGGTCTTCCACAATCCTGCCCCTGTATGCCATCATCTTAATCTTTTGTGTCATTCCCACTTCAGATTTCCCTCCTCCCCCTCTCTTCTATATATTTCAGTTTTGCTGACAATAAATTTTACTGTTTTTAATCTGTTTTCCCTATATTCCTCACATAAGTGGGAATGTATACTGGCCCAGCCACTATGGAAAACTTAAAGTACTAAAAATGTAGCTACCATAGATCCAGCAATCCCATTTCTAGGAATAATGAAGTAAAATGGATACATTGTGGATACAAAAACACTAATTCAAAGGATACAAGAACACTAATTCAAAATGATACATGTCCTCAGAAGTTTATTGTAGCATCATTTACAATAGCCAGGATATGGAAATAACCCAAATCCCCAAAGTAGATGAATGGTACAGAAAGCTGTGGTATATGTACACAATGGGATATTATCATCAACCAAAAGAGAAAAAAATGTATGTCACTCATAGTAACATGGAACTAGAAGGAATCATGCTAGCAGATATAATCCAGAAAGTTACAAAAATTTAAAAGACATACAGCAGATATAAAAAACTAATGGTCTTATTTGAATATCAGACACAGGAATGTATCCATCCTGCTGTGACCACCCTAATCTGGGTAGGTCCTTGATTGTTTCTAGCAGCTAAAGAATGTCAGAGACCTTGGCACTATCTTCATAGAGTTTTTAATAATGAATGGGGGAAAAGGGAAAACAAAGAAAACAGTCACCCAGGTGGTTGTATCTACATGGGCCCAGTGGTTGTGCATATATCTGAGTGTGTATACCAGGGTTAAAGAGGAAAGAAAGAGACCTCGAGAAAGAAATGGAAGAGGCTATTTCTTCACTGTTCATTATTAAACATTTGCAAAGATAATTTCAAGGGTTCTGATATTCTTTAACTGATGCAACCAATAATGTAGCAGAGGGGGATGGCTGCACTATAGTTTGTATAGATGGCAGGACAGCTAACACACACAGACATGGAGTTTTATGAGACCTAGGTGGCTCATCACAAGCAGATAATGCATGGTGTGTGTGTCCTCTCTCAGACAACATGTCTCTATCAATGACCAACAGTAGATGGATCTCTAAGGCAATTAGAATGGGCCTGTAAAACACAGAGGAGGCCTTGGATTGATAAAGTGTCAAAGAGGCAGCAGGGACTGTGGGATGGCTTTATCTCTGCCTGAGTCCATGCCGAGAGAGCAAACTATAGTACAGGACATGGAAATTGTGACAATATCTGAAGTTTTTTGAGGAAGAGATCCAAAAAGACAACCACCAGACTCCGCCAGATAAACAGACACTTTAAGGGAAGGGGAAGAAGGACCGCTTGCTCCAGGCTTGCCTGTTGTTAACCAAGATGATGGAGCACTAACAGTTCATGATCCCAGAGTGGCAGCTGCTGGGCCACCTCAGAGGGTAGTACAAAGCATGTGTTGTCCATGAACCCAAGCAGAACTATTGGCTTGGGTAAACAATTCCGTCAGAAACCAGGAAAGCCCTTGACAGCTTGATGGCTATGTTTATGAGATCTTGGGGAGACAAAAATCATTTTCACAGTACAGGCGATGGAGAGAATGACCTCGGTGACCCTGACCTTACTGCTGAGACCAAGGTTATAGAACGGCTGGTAGTGGCTGGAGCACCACCCCTACTGGATAGACAAAGGCTGTGTCAGCAGTCTAGACTGATGTTGGAGACATGCTGGTAGCTGAGTAGATGGAAATGTACACTAGGATGGGGCAGGTACTGTGGAAACTAGAGGTGAGACAGGCCACATTTAATGTAAATGCTTGTAGTCCTGACGATGAATGTTTCACAGCAGGAATGAGGAACATGGTGCTGAAAAGTGCACCTTCATCCTTGTTTCGGTCCTATATGGACATTTTGGTCCCCTATATGGGATGCGGAATACTGTCAGAGGCTGCCAGCTGAGACTGGACTGGGCTCATGCTGTGAAATGAGGAAAACTTCATTTCACTACTTTATCTGGCTGCAGAACACTAAAGACAAGACTAACATGACAGATAACCAGAGAGCAAAGAGCAGCTTCTCCTTTCCTCCAATGTTTACTTCAAAAAGCATTCCTTAGGAGTTACCAACAAATGTATGTTTAAATCCCCTGCCCACTATTATCTCACAGAAACTGTTTTACCCAAATTTTATTGTACCTTAGCCATTAGTCTTCCCTAGTTAGTCATAAAACATCCTCTTGGCCACCTTTATTTCCCCTTGCCTAGACCCTATAAAAGGCCTAGTAATTTACATTAAAGTTGCTACCAGTCATACTTCTAATAACCCACAGTCTTTGACTGTGTCGAGCTGTCTCATTTATTCTTTCTCGCAACTCTGTGCCCAGCTTTTTACAGAATACATGATGCCACCTTGATGAAGCCAGCCTGGGTGAGGCAAAGAGCCAGTGAACCCAGAGGGGAATTGCCGACCAATTGGAAAAACACCAAGAAGGCAGTCAAACCTCTGAGGGTCATGAAACCTATGAAAGTACCCTATAACCATATGTGGATGGATCTAGTGAGAGTAGATGCTATCCACCGGTCCCCAACCAATGTGCAAAAGGTTTGGATGTAGTAGATTCGGGGACATACTTTACTCTGTTGTGGGAATCCAGAGTTTTCAGGGGTCTACTACTTAGACAGATGGTTGTGGAGGTCAGAGTGTCAAGGTGAAAGCAGTGAATGTATCCAGGGAATTTGGTGATTACTCTCAAAAGAGTTAAAGACTATGTGTCACCAAAGCCAGGGTACACCCACAAGTCTTATGTGGCTTGTGACTGCAAAGCACAGGTGGAAAATTTTGCCTTAGGTGGTAAAGGCAATTTTGAGTGGATAGCCAAGCATCTTCCCATGCAACTATCAGTCCCTAGACAAGTAGCTAGTGTTAAATACTATTAGTTTCCAGAAGGCTACACAAAATCACAGCCATAATAGCGGAAGTAGAGAAAATGAATGTCATGAGTGCTACCCACAGTATCTATAATTCACCCATGTGGCAGATGAATATGCCTGTTCACTCTTGGTGTATGATGGCAAGCCACTATGAATTGAATAAAGTGCTCCCACCCCCATATGAGCAGTACCTTTAGGAGCAGAGGTGATGGATCATCTGCTGGAGCCAATAACCGTTTGTGTCTTTTTAGTTCTAGGTAGATATGCTTAGCACCTTTGTATACTCAGTTTAGTTGTACATTATAGTTGTATTCTGTTTTATTTAGTTGAATTCTGTTTACTTTTGATAGTCATGGTTGTGATGTTCCACATGTGCCAAAGGAAACATGTAGAAAAAGAATACCACATAGATTGTCCAGAAAAAAATGTCTGAGGAGATGAATTGAAAGGTAAGTGAGTTATCAAGGTTTTTACCCTTTTACCATTAGCCTCTATAACCAGTACCTGTGGTATTGTACCCTTCCCATAATTGTACATACATAAGCCCAGTGGTATGTGCCTTGGAGAGTTTAAAAGAGCAACTTCTCCCCTGGGTAATGAGGAGGAAGGAAAGACAGGAATTAAAGACAGAAATTTAAGTGGCTATGTTTTGTTTTTCATTATTAAAAATTCTACAAATAAAATTTCAAGCTCTGACATTCTTTACCTGCTACAGTTAATGATTAACCTACCCAGAATGGGATGGTTTCACTAAATAAGGCAGTATAAGAATAATGGAAATATCAGAGGGGAAAAGAGAGAGAAAGAAACAGAAAATACATTCAAGAAATAATGGAGGAAACATCATAAATCTAAAAGTGGAAAGTTAAAAGAAACAGGCATGTGTTGAAAAAACAATATCAACAACAAGATGTAGAGAAATGGAATCTACAAGAGTTTAGGACAAAGAAAGACATTTGAAGCAGAAAAGAGTGAAAAATAAGACAACCATTCACTTTAGGCTAACATCAGACTTCTTTCAGGATACACCTCAAAAAAGAACATAGAGACAGACAAAGAGATGCTCAAGGGGGTTACAAATACTAAGCCTCTCCACCAGGAAATATTGAATAGAGTTTACACTTTGAAACAAAAAAAGGAGGAAATATAGAAAGACATACACAAAGAAATATACCCATGCATAAAAAGGAATAAAATGGCAACAACAGACTATTAGCTATCAACAATCAATTTAGATATAATTGGTTTGAACAACCATAAAAAGACATAGAATATCTTGTTGCAGTAGGAAACAAAACCCTACATTCTGCTGAAAAGGATATCTACTCTCACCACTGTTATTTAACCTAGATTTGAAAGTTTTAACTAAAGTATACAAGAGAAAGATATGAAATGAATCCAAATTGGGAAAGTAGAGTTATCATTATTTACAGTTGACATAATTTACATAGAGAACCCTCATGATTTCATGGGAAAACTAACTGAAACAATCAGTTTAAGAAAGTGGCCCAGTATAAAATGATCACACATAATCCAGTTTCCTTTCTGTATACAAACTGTGAGGAAAAAAGAAATTGATTTCATTAACAATTAGCATAAAAGAAAAAAAATACCAAGCATTAAGTCTATCAAAATTAGTAAAAGACTCATACAAAGAAAATGTTAAGACATAAACATTCAAGGAAATAGAAGACACAATAAAGTTGAAAACATCCTGTCTATGGATTAGAGGAACCAAATTTGTACAATATTCATTCTAACCTAATGCCATATACATATCCTATGTAATCTGAACAAAATATCAATGACATTTTCCAAAGAAGTGTAGCAAATATTAATGAAATTCATCACAAAAGACCACATAGAGCAAAAACAATCTTCTCAAAGAAGGCAGAATATTAAAACAATCTGCAGCAAAACAAAACACACAAAGACTAATGGAATGGAATTGTGATCCCAGAAACCAATCCCCATATATGTGAATAGTTAAACTATGATGAAGGTGCCAAGAATATACTCTCCAAGGATAACAACAACAAAAAAAAAAATAGTATTGGGAGAACTGGAAGACTGCAGTAAAAGATGAAATTAGGTCATAAGCATATGTTAAACACTAAAATAATCTCAAAATGAATCAAAGACTTGGATATAGAACATGAAGCCATAAAATATATAGATGAAAACATAAGCAAACCGTTAATGACATAAGATTTAGCGATGTTGTCTTTAAGGGTTCACCTTCAACAGCAAAGAAAGCAAAAAAGAGCTCAAACTATTGGGGTTACATCAAACTAAAATTTTCTATACAATAAAATAAACAATAACTAAAATAAAAGACACCCATACTGGGAGATAAATTAAATGCAAGTAATTCACAAAATTATGAATAAAAAGAATAACAATTAATCAATTATGGACAAATTTCACTGAATTCATACTTCTCTGAAGAAGGCATTCAAATAGACAGCAGACACGTAAAAAATGTTCATAATCATTTATTATTTGAGAAATTTAAATCAAGGCCACATTGAGACACCTCCGCACACCTGTGAAAATGGCCCAGATTGAAAAGGTCAGAAACAAGAACTGGTGAAGATGTGTGATAAATGGGAACCCTTCTTCAGTGCAGTCAGTAATGCATATAGAAGACAGTATGGAGCTGCCTCAAAACATTAAAATTGGTCTGCCATTTGACCTGGTGATCTACTCTTAGGCATCTATTCAAAAACACCAAACAAAAAAGAACAATTAAACACTAATTTAAAACATTACTTACCCCACTATGTTTATTGCAGCACAATTTACTTTTTACTATTGCTAAATTATGGAAACACCTGAAATGTCACAGAAAATATAAGTGGATCAAGGCAATGTGGAAGATGTACACAATGGGCAATTTAATTACTCAGTGCTCACATCCTTTGAGGCAACAGAGGGAGTTTGAAGTGAAATAATTCATGATGATGTGAACAAATACAAGATGGTGTTACTAATATTTGGACTATAAAATAACTAAACTGAGGGTGAGACAGAGATAGATTTGGAAATTAAGCCTTGATAGTTGACTACAGAACTGAAGCACCAAGAAGGGGCTGGGGGTTTAGGAGGGAAGGACTAACACAAAGAGGGAAGGAAGCACATGAACTAAGGTGGTAGAATATGGGTAGTTAGTGGTAGATGCACTATGGTGGGAATGATGTAAAGGCAACTGAGAAATTTTGAAAACTCTAGGTAAAATGATTATGAAAAAAATCCTTTGTCTGTAAATATCTTTAATCAGATAAATCTCCCTGCTCTGGAAATGGATGACTGAATAGGCTTTTATCCATAAGGATGACAAGAAAATACTATATTTTATGGCTTTTAAGAATAACGTTCTTTCTACGGTCAGCATTGCAGGCTACACGTATAAACCCTCCATGATCTGACAAAGTGAGACCCCATACCTGCAAGCACATGATCATACATGACCTCCTAAAATTACTGTGACAATAAATTGGAGAAGTATTATTTGGAGAATAATGTATATTTAAATGTTTTCCTTTGTGTTGTTAATGTTCTCAGAAATTCTTCTTTTGTTTATTTTCATTTGAATTTCAACATATTTCTACTGAATCTATTTATTCCAACCAATGGGTCAAGAAGCTAAGTAGCAGCATTTAAGTTCTACTGCCTAAAAAGGGCATTGTGGAGGGTAACCAGAGAGTGATTAGACATTGATACAATTATGAAAGGCTGACAGACTCTATGGGCATAAATAATCTTGCTTGAGTTAAGGTGATGTCACCAAGAGGTGTATGAGGGGCATGTGGGAGAAGATATTCCAGTGGTTCATGCATAACTTAAAAGAATTTGTGAAGCTTGAGGAGATATAAAAAATAATAATACCCTTTATGATATTCCCACAAATATAAAAATACCAAATGGCACATTTCTCAAAATGCATCCCATCCCTAGCATTAAATAATGCTTGACTGTAATCCATCCTAAAATGCATGGGAGTTGTTTTTGTTTTGTTTTGTTGTTGTTGTCATTGTTAGTCTGCTTGTTTTGAAAATTCAATAATAGCTACTCTGAGACCTGACTGGTGTTGTTTATACAATCATTTAATTCTTTTGAATATGAACTAGAAGAATACATTTTCGCTATAATATTAAGTGAATATATTTAAATAAAAATGAGTCTCTGATATCTATATCTATCTAAGTTAGAAATACCAAGGTTTGTTTCAAATTTTTGTATGTAGACAAACAAAATATGAACGTTACTCAGTAATTTAGCATAAGGTGTTCGAAGTAATATTACCAAAGATACTTTGTTATTCTACATGAGAAAAAGACATATAGATTTACCAACATTCACAAAATTATATAGTCTTTTCAGCAAAGTTGAAATAAAAAATTTGATTTTGTCAACAAAAAATCTACAAAAGTTAATTATGCAATTCATAAAAGAATTATCAAAATATTTATCCAACTTCTGAAGAATAAAAACACTCTATTTAATTACTAAAGGTAAAAATCAGCAGAAACCAGAAGATATCTTTTCACTTCTTACAGATGTGCAAAAACCTAAGACTGAGAATACAAAGTATTGAATAGCAATCGCAGTCTTTCTTATTTTTTTAATTTATGTTTATTAATTATATTTTTGATAGAAAATATTTATTAGATGTATCATGAAAATTTTATTAAGTCAATCAGGTTAGATATTTATCTTCTAAAAACCCTTTCTTTAAAAATACAAACTATTATAAGTTCATTCTAGACTTGATAAATCCTGTTCCTGAGAACTATAAAGAATATAAATTCTTACCACTTTAGCCTGTAGAATAATTTGTATCTTACTAATTATACACCCAAATTAGGTTCTTGATCAACTTTTACATATCAATGGGAAGGACCATCTTTTCTTTGGGAATCCCAAAATGTCAAACTCAGATTTATCTAAAGATGTTTATTTTATTTTTATAAAGCAATTATGACTGACACTGCAATTTGCCCTAGATAGATACATTAATCTAAAATCCTCATCTGTGAAATATGTGTAAGACTTTTAAATTTTCTATACTAACCTAGGTAAAATGAAATACTATCAGGAAAGTAGTTGAGATTTAAGTAAGTTTAAATTTATCCTTATATTTAAAAAAGTAAGTGCATACTTACAAAATTCCAAAATATAATTTATTTCAACTAAAATAAAATGACTGTGACAATATAATGTTATCAGCCATAGAAAAACAGTTGCAGATTTATTTTTAAAAAGCTTATCTTAAATAAAATTCAATTCACGCCAGACAGCATTTTATATACCTTAAGTAACTGTAATATTTAAAATAATTTATAAAGCTCTAGAGAAAAAATTAGAGCATATTATATAGTAAATTTGACTATCATTTATACATATAAGACTACAGTACCTTGTACAATAACATGAACTTTTTTAAAAAATGAAAAACAGTCTAATTATTTATGCCTACTTCCATGGTGTCGACCAATATCTATATCAATCGTTATCATTTTTGAAGCAATACATAGAAAATCTCCAGCACAAAGTTAGTTCAACCTTCTTTTTCCTTTTGAAGGAAATATTCTATTATTTTATTTGCCTGGGACACAGAACTTTTATTTATTTATTTATTTATGTTTTATTTTATTTTTTAATATTTTAAAATTTACATATAGATAAATTTCACATCTTTATAATCCCAGTGATTCACCCCCCTACCCTTTCCATTGTTCCCCCACTTTCCCTCTGCCCCAAGTTGTGTGCTTCTGTTTGGTGGTTAGCTTGTTTTGACTTTTCCTCCTGGCTTTTGTTTATTTTTCCCTATATCCCATGTGTGAAACCATTTAGTTTCTGTCATTTTTTAAATTGTTTCTGCTAATATAATTTCTTCTAAGTACATCCATGTTATCATAAAATCATCAAATTTGTCATTTTTAATTGATGAGTAATATTCCATTGTGTATGTATGCCACTTTTTTGTTCATCCTGAAATCTGTTTTGGGGCATTTAGGTTGCTTTCAACTCCTTGCAATTATAAATAGTGTTGCAATAAACAACTGAAAACAGTGTCCTTTTGTACCCACATTGAGGTCTCTTGGGTAGATTCCCAAGAGAGCATTGCTGGGTCAAATGGTAGTTCCATTTTCATAAATTTGAGGGTCCTCCACGCAGCTTTCCATAGTGGTTGGACCAGTTAACATTCCCACCAGCAGTTTAAGAGTGTTCCTTTTTCTCCACATCCTCAACAGCACTTGTTGTTGGATGTGGGCCATTCTTACTGGTGTAAGGTGGTAGTTCATTATGGCTTTGATTTGCATTTCCCTTATTGCTAGTGATGTTGAACAATTTTTCATGTGCCCGTTGGCCACTTGTATTTCTTCTTTGGAGAAGTATTTTCTTAGTTCTTCTCCCCATTTTTTGATTGGGCTTCTTGTTTTGCTTTTGTTTAGTTGTGTGAGTTCTTGTGGATCTTCATTATTAAACCCTTATCACTCTTATGGACGGCAAAATTTTTTTCCCATTCAGTTGGGCTTCTTTAGTTTTTTCTGTTCTCTCTTTTGCTGTACAGAAGTTTTGTTTTGTTTTTGTTTTTGTTTGTTTTGATGTAATCCCATCTGTTTAAGTTTCCCTTCATTTTTTGACATCAGCAGATGTTTTCAGAAAGGGGTTTCGAATTGTAATTCATGAAGGTTTTTGCCCAAGTTTTCCTCTATGTATGTTATGGTTTCAGGTCTGATGTCTAAGTCTTTTATCCATTTTGAGCTGGTTTTTGTACATGGTTTGAGGATTTTGTCTTAGTCCATTTTTTTTTTTTTGCATGTCTTAGTCCCGTTTTCCCAGCATAATGTATTGAAAGGGCTATCTATCTTTGTTCCAGTGTAAGTTTTCCCCTCCTTTGTCAAAGATTATTTGATTATATAGGTGTGGTTTTATTTCTGGGCTCTCAATTCTGTTCCATTGGTCTGATTGTCTGTTTTTGTACCAGTACCAAGCTGTTTTAAGTATTATGGCTTTGTTATAGTTTGAAGTTTGGAATTGTAATACCTTCATTCACATTTTTTCTGGTCAGGAGGCTTTATGATATTCAAGGTCTTTTGTTAATCCATATGAATTTCAGTAATTTTTGTTCTATCTCTTTAAAAAATATCATTCGGATTTTTTAATATTAAATCATTTATTTATATATAAATCTCACAACTTTGTGATCTCTGGGGTTCACCCCCCCCTCCCTGACCATTCCAACCCTGTCCCACCTCCTCCGAGTTGTGTACTTTAATTTGGTTTTTGGCTCACTTTTCATTGGAATTTTTATCAGGATTGCATTGAATCTATAGATTGCTTTTGGTAGGATGGCCATTTTGATGATATTAATGCTTCCAAGCAGGGAATGTCTTTCCATTTCCTTACTTCTTCTTCTGTCTCTTTTAGCAGCATTCTAAAGTTTTCTTTGTATAGTTCTTTCAAGTGTTTTGTTAGAGTTATTCCCAGGTATTTAATTTTTTTTGGTGTTTTGATAAATGGGATGGTTTTTCTGATTTATTCTTCTATTTGACTTTTTGTGTATAGGGAAACTACTGACTTCTGTGTGTTTGTTTTGTGTCCAGCTACCTTACTGAACTGGTTTATTATTTCAAGCAATTTTTCTGTGGAATTTTTGGGATTATCTATATAGAGAACCATGTCATCAACATATAATGATAACTTCTGTTCCTCTTTATCTATTTCTATCCTTGTTATGTCTTTCTCATGCCTTATTGCCTAGCTAGAACTTCCAGTACAGTGTTAAAAGAGTAGTGGGGAGAGTGGGCATCCTTGCCTGGTTCCAGATCTTAATTGCAATGATTTTCATTTTTCCCCATTTAGGATGATGTTTGCTGTAGGTTTTTATTATGTTAAGGTAAGTTCCTTTAATCCCCAAATTTCCAAGGGCTTTTATCATAAATGGATGCTGGACTTTGTCAAATTCTTTATCTGCATCTATTGATATGATCATGTGGTTTTTGTTTTTCTTCGTTGATGTGGTGGATTATGTTAATTGATTTCTGGATGTTGAACCATCCTTGTACCCTAGGATAAATACCACTTAGTCATGGTGAATAATGCTTTTTATGCATCTTTGGATTTGATTTGCCAAGATTTTGTTTAAAATTTTTGCATCAGTGTTCATTAGGGAAATTGTTCTATAGTTTTCTTTCTTGATGCTGTCCTTATTTGATTTTGGTATGACTGTGATGTTTGCTTCATAGAATGTGTTTGCAGTTTTCCTAATTTTTTGGAAAAGCATTAGGAGTGCAGGTATTATTTCATCTTTGAATGTCTGGTAGAATTCATTTGTAAAGCCATCAGGTCCTGGGCTCTTGTTTTTAGGCAGATATTGAAAACTGCTTTAATTTCACTGCTTGTGATTGGTTTATTTAAATTCTCTATAGCTTCCTTGTTCAATTTTGGAGAGTTGTCTCTTTCTAAGAATATGCCCATCTCATCCCTGTTGTACTTATTTCAATATAGTTATTCATAGTAAACTATTATTTTCCTTTGGATTTCTTTTGTGTAGTTGTAATTTGTGATTCTATTTGAATTTTCTCTTGTCATTCCTTTGTGAACTTTACAAGGGGCTTTTCAATTTTATTTACTTTTTCAAAGAACCAGCTTTTGGTTTTGTTGATCTTCTGGATAATATTTTTGTTTCTAGGTTATTTATTCCTTATTTTATTTTTATTCCTTATATTCTGCTGGGATTTGGGTTTTTTTTTTTTGTTGTTGTTGTTGCTCTTATTCTAATTTTTTATTTGGTAGATTAGGTTGTTTTTTTTTTTATTAATTTCTTGGTTTTTGATATGGGCCTCTATTGCTATGAACCTTCCTCTGATATATGATTTTGCTATGTCCCAGACATTTTGAAATGTTGTATCTTCTTTGTTGTTTGTTTCAAAGTAAGTTTTAATTTCTTTAATTTCTTCAATTACCCATTTTTCATTTAGTAACATGTTGTTCAGTCTCCAAGTGTTTGATGTTCTTCTTGATTTCTTTTCATTGTTGATTTCCAGTTTGATACCTTTATGGTATGAAAAAAATGGTATTATTTTAATCTTTGTATATTTATTCATGCTTGCCTTGTGGCCTAGTCTGTGGCCAATTTTAGAGAATGATTCATGTGCGTTTGAGGTGTATTCTTTCCTTGTGGGTGTATTGTCCTGTACAGACAATATTAGGTCTGTACCTAATGTATTAGGTCCATTTATGGACCTATCTATTAGGTCCATTTTGTCTAGGTCTTTTTTTTATGGTTTTCATTTCCTTGTGTAGCTTTTTTTTTTTAATCTGTCTTGTTGACAGTGGGGTGTTTAAGTCACCTACTACATATATTTTTTCATCAATATTTGTTTTCAGTTCTCTTAGTAGCTATATCATTAATCTTGGTGCACCCTGATTTGGTGAGTATATGTTGATAATTGTTTTGTCTTTTTGGTTGGTTGACCCTTGAATCATTAGGTAGTGACCTTCTTTAGCCTTTGTTACTTGTTTTTATTTTGAAATCTGCTTTGTGTGCTCTAAGAAAAGCTACCCCTGCCCTTTTTTTGGGAGGGGGGGGCAATTTGCTTGTAGAATTGTTTCCCATCCTTTTACCTTCAATCTATGCTTGTTTTTTGGGATCAGATGTGTTTCTTGGAGGCAGTAGAATATTGGGTTCTGTCTTTTAATCTTGTCTGCAACTCTGTCTTTTGATTGATGAGTTTAGCTCATTGACATTTAGAATAATTGTTGATGTTTGAGGTGCTAACAATGGGTTCCTGGTGGTCATTTGGGGTTCTGTTTTAGTTTCCTCTTTCTTTTCTTTTTATTATTCATTCTTTTTATTCTTCTGCAGGTTTCGATCTTAAAGCTTCTTGTAGGAGTTCTTGGAGTGGTGGTTTGGTGGTAGCAAATTTCTGGAGGTTTTGTTTGTCTGAAAAGATTCTAGCTATTCCATTATAAAGGATGAACAGCTGCTGGGTAGAGTATTCTTGGTTGGCACTTTTTGTTGGAGTGTTTTGATGATGTGGCTCCCTTTTCTCCTTGCTTAGAGTGTCTCTTCTGAGAAATCTGAGGTCAGTCTAATCAGTTTTCCTTTGCAAGTTATCTGTTTCTTCTCTCTTGTTAATCTCATAATTTTTTCTTTCTCTTGTTTCTTGAAAGTTTTACTATGTTGTATCTTGTTTTGTTTCTTCTTTAGTTAAAGTAGTTTACTGTTATTTTTCCTTCCCCTATGTCTATTTTCATTTCTTTCTTTAGGTTTGGGATATTCCCCTCCATTATTTCGTTGAAAAGCCTTTCAAATCCTGTGCCTTTCTCTTTTTCTTCTGGTATTCCTATTACTCTTATATTTGTTTTCTTTAGGTTTTCTGACAGATCTCTGACTTTTTCTTCTGTCTTTTACTTTGTTTTTCTCTCTCTTCCTCTTTCTTTATCCTCTCTACTTCTGTATCCTCTAGTGTGTTGTGTCTTCTATTTCTTGTAATCTGCTTTCTTGGCTCTTCCCTGCATTTTTGAGCTCTTCTATTACTCCTCTTATATACTGCATTTCCTGCAGCTTGGTATTTAGAGCTTCAATCTATTTTTCTATTCATCAACAATATTGCTCATTTTGCTGCATTCTTTTCTATATTTTTCTGCTATCTCTTTTAGTTCATTGAAAGCTTTTAACCTCTTTCTTTCCTCCCCCCCCCTTCCTTGGCCTTTTTGAGTGCTTTAATCATGTTGATTCTGAATTCTTTGTCTGACATATGAAGCATTTCTCCCAAGTCATCCATGTTTGTTTCTGCAGTTTGTTTATCTTTTGGTGGTATGGTATTTATTTTTTTTTAGGACTTGCTTGAGTATTTGTATTCTTCCTTCTTCCTCTGTTTTTCCTTTCAGACTTGCTCTATGTGTTGAGTGACTACTGCTCTCAGAGAGTGGATGTGGTGATTAGATCTGGTTTCTATTGTATTGTCTGTCTTCTTTTTGTTGTTGTTGTTTCTCCTCTTTTAGATTGATGGGTCTTAAATATTTAAATATTTTTTTAGTGCCTCCGAGCATCTAGGGCTTGTCATATAAAACTTTTTGACTGGGGTGTCTTGAATCTCTTGGGTAGTGCGTGTCCTTGTTTCTCTAGTCTGCATGCCACTGATGCTTCTGGGTTGCTGGGGTGGGAGCTCTTCACTGCCAAGTTGTCTTTCTCTGAGCCAGTAAAACTTTGTCCAGCCTAACCTGAATAGCTAAGGCCCATTCAGTTGCAAAGCTCGTGGGCCCCACCCTATCTCCGAGGTGCATTACATTGGCAACTGGAAGTAATCTGGTGCTGGCTGGAGCCCCCACCTGCATCCCACCCGGCTGCTGGGGTGAGAGTTCTTTACCACCAAGTTGTCTTTCCCTCTATTTCAACCTTCTAATAGACTCATAAAGAGATTAACTTTCAACACTTTGTGTTCCTCACTTTGCATATTCACTAGATCTCTAATTTTTGAATTCTTGCTGATTCTATTTACCAATTACAAGCTTAAAAGCTATGCTTTCTCCATTATATAAATTCATGTAACATTGTTCTTTTCCTCTGGTATTAATAGGTTTGTTAACTAACAAACCATATATGTATACTTATTATTTTCACTATATTTACTAAGAATAATTCTCCAATACATTAAATATGTTTTCACTCCTTATCTTAGCATTCATAATTTGCTACTATCATGATGAATAAATTGAAATTTTAGGTTAAAAGTAGAACAAGTAGGTTCCACTTAGATTTAGTATTTACTGCATTTTAAATATTTCCACAAAATGAAATCCTAAACCAATCAATCTGACATTTGAGAATCAACATCAGTGAGTTGCTCAATAGATGTGACTGTCTCTTATGGAAGACAGTTGTATATAAAATAAACTCCTAGTTTGCTAATAACTTTCCCCTGCCCTTTTCAAGTCTAAAATTTCCCTACATTTTGTGCAAATCCTTACAGTACCTAGATAGGATGCTTTGGGGCTTTCAATCCTTTAATAAAACCATAGATATGTAAAATTGTGACTTTTGTCTTTTAATACTTCTTAATATGACTGTGAATTCCTGTTAATAAGATTGCAAATATTATGCAACTACACTAATTCTGTCTTAAGGAGAAACGCAAACCATAAGAAAAAGTGTGGTTTCAAAGAACATGCATGATGTAAATTATTGGGACAATAAAATACCATCAATTGGATATTTCAATTTCACAAGTAATTTTGGTGTAATATATGTGTGTTGGAGAACTAGCTTTGAATAAATAAAAATTTCATAGTCCCAAGCAATGATTAACCCTAAAAATGAAAAATGAAACTCAAAGTTAAAAACACAGCTATATTTGCAACAGTGAATTGTAGTAAACATTAGTGGAGGAGTAAGCATAATATACCTACTATAGATGTAATAGAGGAATCGCCATAAAAAGTAGAGGTTCCAAATCCATACCTAGTGAGGGGTAGAGCTGAGAATCCAGGTGACACTACAACATGTGGAGAGAAATAAGAGGGTAGATGAGTGGAACAGTGAGACATGTGAAGGGGTTACACTTGCTTCTGGGCTTTGAGCTTACACCAGGAACTTGGAAGACATGGAAGGAGACAGGAGTTGTTAACACATGCAGGGACACTTGGAAGACCTGTGGGTTGGAGACATGCAGGGAGGTTAGTAATGTCAACAACTACCTTGATTTGCATTTGATTTTGCTACTTTTATCCCAGACATAGCTGAAATCTTCCCCATTTCCTCCAGGTTCCCCACCGGAAGGTGTCTGAGACTTGTGGCAAGAATTTTGGCTTCACCAATTTGGGAGGATCCTGTTTGACTGGTTCTTATTCATAAGGGAATGGATGATTTGTTCTTTTTTTTGGTTGTGGGGGAATCTATATTTTTATATTCTTCTTTCTCACAATTATTCTTTACACAATTATTATGTTAATGATCTATCAAAGTACAAATCCTTTTGTCTTTAAGTAATGAATGAGAGATTTTCTTTAAAGGATGTTAAGTTTGAAGGTCCAAATGTCTTCTAAAGTTCCCCTCAGGCTACCCACTCATGGACTAGAATGATTATATTATCTCATACATATTAGATAATGATATATTTTTAAAATAGAGATTTGTTCATAGGCATGTACCTCTGAAAGCAAAGGAATAAACCTGGTAGACATTATAATTACTAATTTTCTGCTTCTATAGATTCCTGGATATATGCAATTTTTGCATCATAGAAAACATGATGCAGAAAATAAAATTATTAAATTCATCAAGGCAGATTTCTTGAAAGGTGTGTTTGAATTTATTCCCATATGTGTGAGTGACCAAATTTGTTCAACAATTGATGAGAGAATTCAGGTGTTGGCAATCAAACTTTAGTGAAGAAGGTACTCCTTATAAATTAAAGGGAAGGGAAGCATTGCTGACCTATGTAGGACCTGAGAGAAGATTTTCCAAAATGTTTGATTATTATATTTCTATATGGAGAGGTATGCACTGATAAAGAGGACATGCTCACATATCTTGTTGCTTATATAGGAATGACAGTGAGATTGGAGAGAGATATATTGTTTTCAAGAGTCAGAGAAGGTGTAAGCAGCAGCCCCATTTAGTCCCTAGTTTCTGAAAGGGGGAAAAAAAATAGACATTCAAGTCTATAACCGTAAAAATGGGAAAAAATTAATATGCAGAGAGACATTCATTTTATTATTTTTATAAGAGATAGGTAGGTCACAGATATCTTGATCCATTTTGTCTACATTTTTCTGTATTGCTCTTTTGTCCTCCTACTTAATTAGCACCACCATTCACTTATTTAGTAAAGACAAAATCTAGTAGCTATTTTTTTTTTTTTTTGGCTTTTTCTCATATGTCCTACTCCATGAGCAAAGCCACTTAGTTTTTTTTTTTTTTTTTTTTAAACTTTGAATAGATTATAAACCTGATTTTTCTCTCTTTATTCACTGCTGTTAGGTCAAGTCCTCCTGATTAATATATGAAACCTAGTCAAAAAAGTAGTCATTTTCTTAGAAGTAAATAAACATTTTCTAGATATGTTTGATATGTTTCACATAGAAAAATATCTGACAATGTTACTATTTTATTTTAATCAAGATATACTTTTTAAATTAGCAAGTTCACCACTACTGTAACTGTGAATATTTGCTCTCTCAGTAACTTTTTAAATTTATAGCTGTAGAAATTTTGCTTATCCTTTATGATTAATATGTATTTTTTCTTTGATGAATTTTAGATAGCATGGATAAACCTAGAAGAAATCATATTAAAAGAAATAAGTCAGAAAAAAAAAAGACAGAACCCAAATGGTTTCACTAGTATATGGGATATAGGGAAAATAAACAAAAGGCCAAGAGGAAAGTTCAAACAAGCTAACAACCAAATTAAAGTACACATCTGGAGGTGGGGGGGTGGGTGGGAGTGGTCAGGAAGGGGAGCTGGTGGGTGAACCCTGGGGAATACAAAAATGTGAAATATATATATGTAAACTATTAAAATATGTATTTTTTTCTAAAATGTTTCTTTAGTTTTCCCCAATAAATGTTATTTCTCCTTTCCCTAAATCTCCACATGTACACTCTAGCACTATACCTCTGTGAAAATTAAATTATTTTTCCTCACATTTGAGTTATTGTTCAGAATGCTTTCCCCATCAGTTTATAAAACCCTTGAACACATTTCCTTTTAAGTATTATGATACATTAAACTATATTATTGTCATATTATAACCCCATCCTTTTATTACTGGTAAATTAATTTTTGACTCTAATGTGATTTATTTTAAAAATATTGTAGAATACACATATAGCTGTGTTCTATAGAGCTGTGGATGTGAAGTGCAGGATAAAGCAGACAGAGGAACTCTGGACTCTTTACCAGAAGCCTTAAAAAATGGCTGTGCACAGAAGGTATGCAGCAAAGTTTATTCTTTGACAGTATCCTTTTTAGTTACAGAATTCAAGGGAAGGCTGAAGCTATGACATTTTCTCACTAATTAGTTTGCTATTATTGGCTAGCTCGTTATTTCTACAGGTCTGAATCTCAGGGTGATCAAACAAGATAGTCAAGGACAGGAAAGATGATCAAACAAGATAGTCAAGGACTGGAAAATGGGACAAAGAAAAACAGAGTGGGGAGCAAGGAGTAGGGAATAGCTGGACAAGGAGACTACTACCTAACACAGCTGTGGTGGACTTCTCTCAGAAATGGTGTGTACTTTCTTTTCCTCAAGTGTTCAGTGGGCCTGGTCAATCCATACAGGTATATTTACTGGGTCCCCACAAGGTCTCATGCAACAGTAGTGGCATGTATTATATTTTAGCTCACCACCTTATATTTTGCTTGAGGGAAAATATAAACTCAAGAATTAAGCAGTTAAAATGAAGAGTAAAATTTTTGACTGTGTTAAGTATAAAACAGCAAAATAATAATGCTTACATTTTATGGGAATGCATTTAAAAATTTCATATGTGTATAATAGAAATTATGAGATTAAGTTTTGTATACTAGTGACAGTAATTTATGACTTGCACATAATATAAACAGTTTGTTTAAAGAAGCTACATCATGATCACAATAATTAGCTTCAGCATATTTAATGTAACAACACCCTGCTGTGTATTATTTCTTCAGTGGAGTTACAATTTGTTTTCTTGCTGACTATTCAATTGTTGTCAAATGAAGATAGATTAGTACTTTATATCAGATTGTATTTGTTTGTCTAAAGAGAACACTGATAAATATTATATGATCTGTGGCCTACTACTTCTTTTCCCCTAATCACCCTCTATTTGAAGAAGAGCAAAGCTGAAATTTTAAATATTTGCTTAATTCATTTTAGTGCACTTTGGGTAACTTGATGTGATATATTATGCTTGCTAGCACATGAGATTTACAGTATACAAACAAGTTGAGAAGAATATTTGTCTAAAATTTTGCATATTGGATAAAACATTTAGTACTGTGTTCAATGATCAAGAGAAAGAATAACATTTGCAAAAGTAACTACTTGGTAAGACTGAGCACATTAAGTTACAATGTATATCTTTAGATTTGCAAGATTCCAAGGGTGGTATCTCAGTAATAAAATCTGAGCTTTTTGGACTATACAGTAAGAAGTCTGCAAGTTACAATGTTATGTCTGAGCTTGTTGGGCAATTAGAGCAAACAGAGTAATGTCTAAAGAAAACTAAATGGCCACGGTGTTCAAGACCCTGGGAGATACTTGCCAAAACTGATAAAGTCCAGGGATAGTCAAGAAATGCCCAGAGGGGAGAAAGTAATCCCTCATCCCAAACTGCAAGCAAGCTGAGAGTCTGCAGTAAAACCCAGAAAGGGACAAATTGAAAAGTATCCTAGACACCATTTAAATCAAGAATCCCTTATGCACCCTTCCTCACAGTTGTTTTTTTCAGTGATTCTGCCCACCTGGACCTCCCTCTGGTATACTGTCTTTAAGTAACCTTGGTTTTAATATTAAATATCTAATTTCCTACATTAATCTCATCTATTGGACATAACTTTATATTGTACACTAAATTTTATTATTCTAAAAATTATACTCCTTAGAATTTAAGTATTTAATCATATATATATATATATTCAAGTTTTCTCTTTACAGTTTTCTTCTAAAGTCCTTAACACTCAGTAATTTCCCTATCTCTCAGTGCTCTTCACTTATTTACCTTAGAAGATGAGGTCACATTCATTTTAACAATTCTCTGGTGAACAAGCACGCATCAATTTTATGTTGAGGAAAAAAAAGAAAAAAAAAAAAAGAAAGAAACAGGCCTATAAGGAGTAATTCATGCTGTGCCCATCAAAACTAAATATCTAACCTAATTTGCAATTTCAACTTCTCCCAAACATGAAGTTTCCTGGTCATCACCTTGTTAAGTGATCAAGTTGATAAGATTTCACTGCCACCTCCTATAGAATATTGGCTTTGCATAATCCTTTTTATTTTTCTAATTATCTTGTTTCACATGCTTTCTATGGTGAGAAACAACTAATTTCATACAACTCTTTTTCTAGTGTGTTTATACTTGCTATATGGGATTATGGGATGCCACCTGAATTGATTTATAAATGACATAGTAAAGCCAAGTAAGTCTTTAAGATGAGTCTGTTGGGTTCTTTTTATTTAGCAACCTTACAATGTTGTTTTGTCATCCTGCAACACCCAACACTCTCTCCTCAGTAGCATCAAACCACTCAATCTATGAAGAAACTATGCTAAACTCATGATTTGAGTTTTCAGTTTAGATTTGTTGCCAGCTACACTTCATAATAAATCTAGTGACATTTTTCTTATGCTCTCTTCAGTGTTTATTCCAAACTCAACTTTACTTGCAAATTCCCAGTTTTACCTTTTTACTCTTTCAGAAGATGACTTGTTTTTATTTCATAGAGAAAAGAGAGGCCAATATTTGAATTATTCTTTATCTCTACTACTCAGTGTATACAGGTTTATTTGCATTCCAGTCTTAATCTTTACTCAGTTAAAAAAAAGTTTCTCTCTAGATTACACAAAATAAAGATTTTATCTGTGTAGTTTATTTTGTACTCTTGTGATTACTATGAAATCTTGCCTCATCTATTTTACTTATCTTTTCTTACTTATACTTTCATACCTATAGTTAATATGAATACACATAGATATATCATCATCTAAATCTCTATTTATGTCTTTTATCTAAGTATTAAGCATTTAAAAGATTTTATACAGTCTAGTTTATTACTCTTTTATTTCAGATCATTTGCTTCTTCATTCAACTGCTTCTTGGAAACATTTATCAAAAAATATTTCTCTAAAAGCATTTTTAAATTTTAAATCTATTTTATCTATTATATTGTAATCACAATAAGTGCTATTGTCAGTTATTCAGCTGCTCATATTGTGGGATCACACTTTCTGGCCTCAAACTTAGGTGTGTTGTGTTTTGCCATTGAGATGCATATGAGAATTGTCAGAGCCTCCTATCCACTATGATCCTTTGGATTTTAGTACACAAAGTCTCATGTGTTTTCAGTGCCAAAATCTAGAACTATTACTCAGGAGGGACTGTGGGAGACAAAATGCCTGGGATTTTGTATCATCATAGTTGAAAGACTGAAAAAGAAAATGACAAGGAACAGGGTATAATAAATGTAGATTATGTGCCCCATCTCTGGTTAGGACAAGTTTCAAGTTTGACTTGTCAGGTCTCCATAGATACTCTACTGATGGAGCCAAAATTTCAGGGTGCTTTGTTCAATATTGCAACATTTTCTGTGTTTTTTTTTTTTTTTCCACTAGGCAAGTCTGCTTCCTCACACATCTACTGATTTTAGGTTTGAACATGTACTACTTACACATTTTTTTTCACACGAAACAGCACAGATCTATTTCTGAGGGCCCAAATTTAAAGTAAGTGTATGTGTAATTTGCATTTTTTTTTCCAGAATTAAAGATCTTGACATGTGGTAAGATTCCCAATACTAATTGCTTTAATCATCTGGGACTTAGAGTAATGAACATATGGACTAGAGCCCATGGTTAACTGATGATGAACATGTAACATGAGGGAGAGAAAAAAAATTTGTGTTATAAAAGGTTAAGATTATAAACTAGTTGCTTCATAATAATGTAAACTCATATTCTGTGGGTATGAGTTCATACTGTACTTGTACCAATTTCTACATTGTCAGTATAGACTGGGCTATGTTGTGAGAATAAACTCTATAGTCTCGACAACTTGTAATGATTAAGATTCACTTTTCACTTAGCAATCTTATCACTCCTGGATCCCATGATGAAACACATCATGAATTTTGCTGATTACTATGGCAGAAGTAAGATGCTCAGGGTGTTAAAATAATATAACTAACCCTGATGCATACATAATTATGATAATGGAGTAGGAACTGCAATCCAAACATGATATGGGGAACCTAAGGTGTGGAAACATTCAAAAAATAGTAGTCAAAACTGGTACAGTTTGAACTCACTACAATTTGAATCTGTTATTCAAATTCTTGTTGCATTAAAGATCTTTTTCAGTATTCAACAGATTCTGGTTAGTAAGACAAAGTAGAGCCACACATAGAATTAGTAAACTACAGCAAAATAAAAAAAACTACAGGTGCTATGCTTGTGAATAGAAGACTGCTTAAAATGCTTGATAAGGAGTGAGCAGGAGGAAGGAGGGTAATTATCCTGCATTTTAAGTTGTGAGTGTTAACTTCTAGTGAGCTTCTGGTGTTTCTAGCTATCTGTGTGTTAATCTTTAGCAAGTTACCTCCATGTGCATTTATTCAATAGATCATGCATCCAATTGATAGATAAACAACTGTATTGGATATAAAAGACTCATAGAAATGAATATTTTGGGGTATCTGCTTAGGAATCTTCTCCTTATCATTGCAGGAAGACTTTCTTTTTAATGAGCTTTGTAAAACTCAGTCTTCAAGGCCAGTGTCCTCAATTTTCATGGCATGAGAGAGGAACTCACCAATTCCATACAGCAATTATAAGCACTGGGGAGAAAAAGCACAGGTAAGTTTATATATTAATATAGACTCTTGTTCAAGACAGAAAAGATGGAGACAAATCTGAAAAATTTCCAGCTACCAAATGCTTAGAGACACTGGATTCAAACAGCAAAAACAAAAATTAAAATACAGGTCATTTTTCCAGTGGATAATTGAGTACAAAGGAGGGAATTTTTAAAAATATTTTTTTCTTAATATGGAGCAGAAGTCTTTCCTTAAACAAGAAACAAAAAATATAAACCATAAAGAATGCATAGCAATAAATTTAAAATATTGAAATTTAAATATTTATAGGGATGTCGATTTTTTTAAAATACAAGTGATATTGGATGCAAATGGGGGCAGAAGCCTCCAATCAACAAGCCAAAGAAGCACTTTTAAAATGCAACTTCTGCCACCCAGATCCTTCAAGGTTTTCCCCAACCACAGGGGACATTTTCAATCACATTGCAATGTAAACAACAGGGTTTTATTAACATTAACCAGGGAAACAAAAAGTTGTAGTGCCACAAGTGGCCAGTTATTCTACCCCAATTACCATTTACTTCTAAAGTCTCGAACACATGTCTGAGATGATGTTCTTTTCCAAACTTGAGGCAGGCACTTTGCAAAATCCAGTCTTTCTTTTCTGACTTCTCTTTGCTTCTGTTCCTTAGCATTCTGAACTGTTCAGTTTCCCCAAGTTTTTTCAACTTTCCACCAAATACTGATATAAAATCAGCTTTCCAAATTTCTGGTTTTCTCCAGGTACCAGCTTTCCATGCCACCTTGCTGCAGTGACATACACTTCCTTTACCAGGCCTGCCTTTGGCAAAGTCTGACCACAATCACCAGTCCTACCCTCAGCAGCCCATGGTTCCCCCCCGGTCTGCCATTCTGGTATCCGACTACACACTGGTTACTCTCTGCCAGCCATTCTCCCGCTCTGTCTCCTTACCTCCACCAGCTCACTCTTCCAGGGGGCTTCCACCAAGTTCAGCCACTTGGGCTCCTCTTAACTGGCCCACCATTGTCAGGTCTCTCACACCTCTCTTTCTTTTGGACCACTTCTCACCTCCTTTTTTTGTGGACCCTTTTCACACTTCTTCATTCTTCTCATGGATTTTTCTCTCAGACCCCAGCCACCAGAACAGTATGACACCCAATACAATTTTCAACTATGTCACTTCCAGACATCCTGGCTGTTGATCAAGCTGAGTTACCCCATATCACTAGTACTATATTGGGCAGAAATAAATGTTGCTTCTCTTTTAGATGAAAGTTTACATAAAAAAATACATAAGACCTCCAGTAATTAGAAAAATACATATAATTGATTAAAAGAGACAAAGTATATAAATAACCTCTGGGAAGGAAATCTGAATGACAAAATGCACATATTTGAATATGAACAATCTAATGAATAGTAAAGAAAATACAAATCGAAATTATAATTAAATACAACCCCTTAGCCATGGAAGTAGGAAAATGTAGTTAAATTTAACAAACTCAAGTGTCAGTGAAACAAGAACTCATGTGCTTTTCTGATAAAAGTACAAGTAATATACTGTCTGAGAATATAAGTTTTGAAATATATAATAAGTTTGAAGTTGTTTATATTTTACACCTCAACAGTTCTAGATCTGGGAAACTTTCATACATACACATAGACAATTAAGAAAAGTATCTATGACAAGGACTTTTTAAAAGAGTGAATGTGAGAAAAACTAAATACTTTTAGTGCTTAGATAAGTAAATAAATGAATTTTGTCATATTAATACATAACTTATGAATTATTACAGATCAGGTAAATTATATAAACTAGATAATATAATATTAATACCAACATGGTTTTCATGTTTTTATATGTGTATGGATGCATATGAAGAAAAAAAGAAATAGAGAAAGAAAGAACCAAGAATTGGGAAAACTGCACCAAAGTCAAAGGTAATCCCAATGTTCCCTGAGCAAGGATCCTCATACCTCAACAGAGAGTCAATAGCAAAAGGGAGAGTGGATCCTAAAACGTGGGCTCCATATATCACCAAATGCATTTTGCTACCTATAGCAAAGAAAGAAGGAGTGAAAATAACTCAGGCTGGATTACTTATTGTTTCCCAACAGATTGATACTGAATTTTGGAGTCAGTTATTCCCTCAGCAGTTCCCAAGTTAAAAACAAAACAAAACAAAACAGTGTCTCCACTAAAAAAATAAATAATATAACATAGATGCCAAGGAGAAAAGAAGTAATTTACCATTAGCTAGAAAAGCTAAAAGTATAGAAGGCACAAAACTTATAAAAGACACATAATTTGAGCATTTAACAGACAAAGATTTTATAATAAAATGTTAAGAAAGCTCAGTGAAGTTCTAGATAGAAAAATACGAAATCAGATGAAAGATCTTGGCAAACGATTCCGGTACAAAAAGTTTATCATTAAAGAGAGTAAAGATATATTTAAAATATTTTTAGAATGCTTCACTGAATAAAATGGTGAATATGAAATTATATTAGACTAATTGAACATATAATTTCAGAAACAGAAAAAATATAGATATATCAATGATCAATGATTCAAATGGAAAAAAAGAGTAAAAAGTAAAAAAAATATAGTAAAAAGTTAGTAAAAATAAAGAAATTATACAAGATAAATCAAAATATAATGATAATGGGCATTTTATAAGGTGAAGAGAGAGAACAAAAACCCTATTCAAATAAACAATAATTTAGAACTTCCCAACCCTAAGGAAAAAAGACATTCAATTTGGAAGTTAAGGAAGCAGTAAGCACATCCAAGTGTGCTTACAAGTTCCTAAATTCAAAATTACTTTCAATGAGACACATCATTATTAAAATGCCAAGTCAATCATGGATAAATATTAAGGCTGCTAGGGATGGGTACAATGAAACAACACATATAAATTGATTGGAATATCATCAGGTTTCTCAGGAAATTAACTCAATGATAAAAGAGTAAAATATTTTATTCACAATTTTAAATATTGTCAGTTAAAATATTTAGTTCTGCAAAATTATCATTCAAGTACAAAGGAGATCAAAGATTTCCTAGAGAAAGCAACTCAAATGAAAGTGAGTTGATATCATCACATAAAGGGCTATATACAATCCTAATAATAACCACAAAACAAAATCTCAATATAGATATACTTAGAAGAATAAAAGACATAATTGAGAAAACTACAAAAGAAAGCTACTCAAATATAAATAGAAACACAGGAGGAGGAAAAGGGGAGAAGTAGAGACTGGGAATGTGGAGAGGAAACCATCATTGTTAACTGTGGGCATTTTGATGGTGGGAAAACTATGGTGACTTCACCTGAATGGGGAAATCCTATTTTGTGAGTGCATAAACAACGATGTTAAAACAAATGAATAAAAAGAAAGAGAAAAACACCCTGTAATCATTTCAGTGGGTGTGGAGAAAGCATTTGATAAGACTCAATATCCATTTATGACATCTTCAATAAAATGAGAATAAAAGAACATATCTTAGCATAATTAGCGATTAATATCTTATTCTAACTGGGTGAAATCTTGACCACATTTGACTAATCCACACTTCCGTTCTTGGGTACTTAGTAGACACACATCCTTGTTCACCTAGATTGTTACCATAACTTGGCTATTGTAAATCAGGTTATAATGAACATTGCAATGCATGTATCACTTCCAATTAATGTTTTGGTATTATTCAAATAGATACCTAGGAGTGGAGATGATGAATCACAATGTAGATCTATTTTTTACTATTTTGGGAAACCTCTCTAAAAACTAGACCTGTCTACATTTCTATCAAAATGTGAGGATGTTTCTTTTTCTCCGAGTTCTCCCTAACACGTTGTTTCTGATCATTATGATGTGAGGTATTTTCACAAATGTAAGACGTTATGTCACTGTGGTTTTTGACATTGATCATTTGCTGGCTGTTCATCTGTGTGTGTGTCTTCTTTGGAAAAGTGTCAATCTATTGCTCTCTTTTTTTTTTTTTTTTTTGATTGGGTCATTTAGTTTCTTTTTTTTTCTTTAATTACATAAATCCTTTAAATATCTTGGATAATATCTCCTTTTCAGATGTAAATGCAAATAGTTTCTCCCAATCAGAAAGGTAACTTTTTGTTTTAATGATGTCTTTTCACTGTGTAAAAAACTGTTTGCTTTTATGAGGTACCACTTGTTTATATTAACTGGTATCTCTTCCTGTTGGATATTAATGCAAAGACTTCACTGATCAATGACATGTTGTAATATGCCTATGATTTCTTCAATATTTTATAATTTGGGTCTTACATTTAAGTCCTTAAAGGACATCCCCTCTCTTCCTCTTTCACGCAAATTGATTGTTTTGAGTTTAATCTTTATTTTGCGCATATATACTTAATCTCCTTACCGGATCCATAGCAATAATCCAGGATAATATATTCTAATGTTTTCAGGTGAGTAAATAGATTATATCTCCCTGGCTCATATAAAATATTCACAAATTCCTGGCATTAGGACATGTATATATTTTGGGGGGCATTATTCATTCTGCTCTACTCATAAAATGTGCATGATTAGATAACACTCCCTCAAGACTGCCTGCCTACCTATGTCTTTGCAAGTTTCTCTTTTAACAAACTTTTCCAGGCTAGAGAGAGCTCTCATACCCACATGTGATTATGCAGGTGCCTCTCTTTTTCCTTCAGTGAAAATTCATATTTTCCAATTTTCTTATTTCAACAAAACTAACAGTAACATTGAATCATAATAGTAGAAAATAATATTAAATTAGAAAATAATTAATATTAGAAAAAAATGTTGGGAAAGAAAATTAAATCAGAAAAGAGTGACACAGAGAAAATATATGCTGTTTTCACAAAGGAAAATAAGTCATTTTTATAAATCCATTATCTAATCATGTTATTTGTCCAATAAGTTGTTTTGATTTCCAGAAGAAAATAATTTAAACACTTCAGACCATATTTTAGACTAAAATATAAATCCATTCTAATTGTTTTATACACAGGAATATATATATATATATTTAATTTAACTGTCATTTTCTCTTCAGTTTGCATCTTAGTAGTATTCTGAGAGCTTAAACCTGCTCCCATTATTTCTCTATTCTGGATGAAATAGAGATGACCTGTGGGTCATCATCTAAATTGGATACTGTTTTTTTGACTTTGAATTTTCCCTAGAGGTCAATTGTCAGCAATAAATTTATATAGCTGAAAACAGCCTAAATTTACTGTTAGATTCTGTCACCTGTTTGAAATGATTAAGTAGATAATTAGTCACACCTAGAAAATTAGTACAACAGGTAATCCAAGCTATCTGTATAAGTAACTTTTAATTTTAAGAACTTCAGTTCAACTTCATCCTCAATTCCTGTCTAATTAAATTACCCTCTGAAATACCAAATTAGAGGAAACCTGAGATTTTTCTTAAGTTAGGACTCTCCTGTAATTGAATTTTCTGAGACTATATAGCATAGCTTATGAAAAAACATTCTTCTCAAAAACCTAAAAATACTCAAAATTATCTAATATAATGACCATTTTTTAACTCTTTTGAAAGTCTTCTGTCATCTAGCTTACCTATAAATATATATTATATAGTGATTTAATCATAATGAAAAGCTAGTATGATTAATGTACTCTGATTTTTGTTATATCCACACTTGTAACAACTTTCATGTATTTATGGCTCTAGAATAGCTTTTCTTAACTAGGGTTCTTAAAAAAACTCCATGCTGCTATGTTTTCAATTCTTTCAAAGAAGGTGCATTACCAATACCATTCTGGATGCATAAAGGTGAGATAATTTTTCATATGCAATATAACTCTGGCATTGATGACATTGTGCCATCAAGTGTAAGTTGAAAATGTTTACTTTGAAATCATATTAAGTTGAAATTGATCATCCATTCGCAAAAGCCGAAGGTGAATTTAATGTCAGCTATTTCAACTCTTCCTTATGTTCACATAAGGGAGGATCAGGAGACACTAGGTTTACTTGATACTGTAAATATGACTGTTGCTGTTCTTTCTGTTGTCAGCCAAACTGCTAACAACAAAATCTTTGTGCAGATGCTCCATCTCTGAATATGTTTTGGGTTGTGGTAAGAAAGCTTAAAATGGGATTTACTCACAACAAAATTTTCAGTGTGTTATATAGTATTATATAACTATATTATTATATAATTATATTAATAATATATATAAATGATATATAAATGATATATATAATATATAATATATATTATATAATAATATATAATATATATGATATATTGTATAATATATTATATAATATAACTATATCATTATATAGTTATATAATACTATCACATAATCACATATATATTATATATTATATATATATTATATATATGTGATTATATATATCACATATCACATATATTATATATGTGATTATTATATAATCACAATGCTGTACAGCTGATATCTAGAATTACTCATCTTGTAGACCTGTAACTGCATTTACAGTGAAAAACAGCTTCCTATTTACCTCTTCAAAGTCCATGGCGACCGCTATTCTGCTCTCCATTTCTCCAATTATCAGTCATGTTGATACCTCATAGTTAGGGAATAGTGGAATGTATTTTCTCTTGTGGCAATAGCCCGATGAGCAATAATGAGAAAGGATTTAAAATTTCATTTATTTAAAAAATTCATACAAATAACTAACAGACATATAGACAGATACTTAGGGGAAGCAAGTGCTGGCATGAATATGAAGAAATTAGAACCCTTGTGAATCACTGGTGGAAATACAGTGTGGAATAAACAAGCCAGGGAATAATATGGACATTGCTCAAAACAAAACAAAACAAAAATCACAAAAAACAAAAACCAAAAAAAATAACTGCATTGTTTTCTGAGAAATATACACTTCTGATAATATATACAGAATAATTTTCATAAAAATTTCAGAGAGATCTTTTTACTCCCATATTCTCTGCACTAACTGTGAATATAATGATGTATAAAGTCACACATATATTCAGTTTATTAAGATGAAAAGTCTGCCATATGTGACAACATGTATTAAACTGAAGGACATTATGCCAAGTAAATCATCTACTTGTGAAATGTTTTAAATTACTGACTTTTCAGCCCTAGTAAGTCTCTCAGCTGGCCCTTGCCAAGTTCAACTATAATTGGCATTTTAATTTTGTAAAGGCTATGAACTTTGCTGACCTTTTACCACAGGAGCACCCTATTCATCTCAGTAATGATCCTTCTTAGAAGTTTTCCATTCTATGAGTACTTTTCATGCATGTGCATCTTGTGGTCCACAAATAATTCAACATATTTATCTTATAGTACATAATGCTAATAAAAAGTCAAGATTCTTTTACAATTTTGTCAATAAGGCTCATTTTCCCTTCTAATCTCAAAATAGTTGGTGATTTCTATCCCCTCAATGAACTAGACTGCAAAATGAATGAATCTACCACATTGAAGGGGGCACTAATAATAAGAGTGACCATGACGTGGGGACAGGAGAACATGAGATATTTCTGTACCCTCTTCTCAATTTTGCAATGAAACTAAATGTAGTCTAAAAATAAAAGTTTAATTAACATTAATTAATAATGCCTTGAATAAAAATGTATATTTGCTTTAATCAAAAATTAGTTATGGTGTTCAAATATTAGTTTGAATATATTCCATTTTTATCTACCATCTCAATTAATTAATGATGTGGCTTTGATCATGAATGTTGTTTTATTTGCGGTTATATCTTTAATTTGCCTTTTTATTCATCATTTTTCTTTATATACAGAAGATTGATTTATTAAATTGTATACAATTTATAGGTTCAAAACTTTACAGATTTATGTGGACTGAAAACTCACACTACTGAAATTCTTGTGAACCTCTATCACAGTAAATTGGGTCCATTCCTTTTTCTCCCACCACAATCAACTCCTTTTTTTGGGTAGTCCATTTTCTAGGTTTTGTTTTTGTTTAATTTTGTCTGTTCCTTTATTCAGTTTCTTTTAGTTCCATATATGAGTGAAATCAAAGAGTGTTTGTTTTTTCCTTATGTCTCGTTTTACTTAGAAATTCCCCTCAAGTTTTATATCCACATTGTCACAATGACATAAATTCATCATTTTTAAAAATAATTATTTTGTTCATTAAGTATATCTACCATATTTCTTATTCCACCCTTCTTCTGTTTAAAACTTAGGTTTATTCTATAACTTGATTATTATTAATGATGTTCAATGAATATAAGAATAAACACATCCCTTTAAATTAGTCTTTTTTTTTTATGTAGAAACTGAAGAACAAATGATGACTCACATGGCAAACTGATAACCTTCACATCATTTTCCGTAGTAACTAGACAATCTATAATCCCATCAAAAGTGTATGAGGTTTCCTAATTCTTCACATCCTTGGCAACATGCTGCTTCTGATATTTTTATTAGAAGCCTCATCACGGTTCTTGTCACATATCAGGTCAGTGATATCACATTGTGGTTTTGATTTCATTTCCCTGAATAAAAGTAATAAGCATTTTTCATATACCTGTTCACCAACTCAATGGTTTAATTTTAATATTTTGAAAATTGCTTCATTGTGACCTTGAATTTTTTTTTGTTTATTTTCTTGTTCTTTAGTTTGGACAAAACATTTTTCTAAGATTTATATATATATATATATATATATATATATATACTGTTAATACAGCTACCTGATAATTCATTTGATGTTATTTGTTTAATATATCATTATTATATATATATAATAATATCAGTATTATATATATATATATAATATATCATTATTATGTTCATTTGACTTCAATTATTTCAGTTTTACATTTCCTAAAACAATATATCTGGATTCTCTTGATTTATTTCATCTATTTATTTATTTGTTTATTTGTTTATTTATTTATTTATTCATTCATTCATTCATTCATTCATTCATTCATTCATTTATTTATTTATTTATTTATTTATTTGTTTGTTTGTTTGTTTATTTATTTATTTATTTATTTATTTATTTATTTATTTATTTATTTATTTATTTATTTATTTTTTGAGACTAGGTCTCGCTATTTTTGCCCGTGGAACCCCAGGCTCTCATTGCCTGGGGTACCACAGACTCAAGCAATCCCCAGCCTTAGCTTCCCAGGTAGCTGGGATTACAGGCGCGTGCCACCATGCCCAGCTATTTTTTTGGAACTAGGTCTCGCTACGTGCCCCAAGCGGGACTCGAACCGCGATCCCTAGCCCCTGCCGCTTCATAGGCTGAAGCTTACAGGCATGAGCCACTGTCGGCTGGATTCTCTTGAAATTCATTCTGACAGTATTTAATAAGATAGTTTATTGAATTTATTGTGAAATTTCAGTTTTACCTGAACTTTACCTGTGATTATTCTTTCTTTTTTCATCTGTTGTTTTCTTTCAATATTATCTTTTCTAGGTTTTGATTTTCAAGACACTTCTTTTGTTTAGTACATTTTTGCTTAGTACATTTCCCCCTTTATTATTTTAGAGAAGAAATTATATTTTTCAGGCCTATATTTATATCAATTGTTGAATAGTAATATTAATTTAAAAAATATAATAGTAATCAACATAGTTAATTTATGAATATATAATATGACATAATATAATGTAAATAAAATAACTGCAATAGCACCTATCCAAATTTTACTTTATTGTTGATCAATATAGTTTTGTCTGTTAAAATTTTATCTGTTATAATATAGTTACAGTTTTGGCCTTTTATTTAGCCCCCCAAATTAGACTTTATTAATATTGATTAATATTTTAATGTCAACTCAGTTTACTCTGTTATTTTCATATTTCTTAAAGATAACTGTGACTATCAATAATAAAGTTCAATGTTTCATCAGTTAACATTCATCTTCTCAAGTGCATCCTTAGAATGTCCTCTACTCTAAGTCTTTAAATTACGTAATTTGTTGTTGTGGGAAGGGCTTTAATCTCAGACTCTTTCTTGCATTATAATATCTGTGTTCTTAGAAATTTAATTGGGGCTAGAAAAAAAACTCTCAAACATAGAAAAGCATGCAGCAACATCTTGGGGATCAATGATTGTGTAAGGAAATAAAACAGGATTGGTATTGGAAAAAGTTGAACTATAATATAGGCTTCAGTAAACTCTATAGGCAGTCTGGATCATCATCTTTACCTTCAGAACTTTACGTAGATGAATTAGTAGAACAAATTTATTAATTAATGTCATTGATTAATCAGTGACTATAGCATGTATGGGAAAGGAGCTATGATTTCAGCAAAGCAACTCTTGTCAGGTAAGACAAGTTCCAAAAGGTCTAGGAGTCCAGAGCCATATTCAGGTGATGGTCTACTAAGTTCTATATTCTTCAAGAAGAATCTTGGGAATTAATTTCAGAGCTCCTTTATAAATGCAAAAAATTTTACATATGTTCTATCATCACATAGAACTATCTTGATAGATTTACTTATTTGGCTCAAAAAGCAGTAAAGCCACTGTGTTCTGTCTGTAGCTTTTTCTGTTTTCTTTGGCTAATGTTAGAATGTCTCCATCATCAGAGTCTTTGTTTCTTTTCATATGAATGTGTTCTGTCATTATAGTTGGGTTTTCTAGGTGGGCCATTTTATTTCATTTATCTTACAAGCAGTTTTGTGTCTCCCTTTATAAGAGTATTGCGTGTGTTTTCCTTTTTCACAATTATAGAAATACTTAAGCTTAATACTTTCTCAATGATTTGCTTATTACCTCGTGTTTTTTCTGTAATGGAGCCTTTTAGGACTCTATTAAATAGACATATGTAGATTAAGCTTTATTTTGAAGTTTGTATGATGGCTTAATGATGTACTTAGTTTTGTCTATAGATTGCATTTGCATAATTGATTTTGCTTCTTTTTCCATTAATTCTCTTATAATTGTGTTTACTTTGTTGTTTAATCCATTCATAGAGGTTTTAATTAAAATTATTGTACTATTTAATCATAAATATCCTAGCTTCTTATTTGGTAAGATGTGTTTGTTTCTTCTTATTTCATATTGTTAACTTTTATTTTAAATTTCAACCACTGTAAGTGTTAATTTTGTATCTGGTGTCTGCAAATTTGTATAGCTTATACTAATGTGAGCCTGTGAATCTTTCCCTTCACTATCTCTGTTAATTTTGATGTATAAAGTATTGCTTCATGAAATGTTTGGAAAACTGAATGTGAGTAGCCTAGTAATTGTCCTCAATTTTTTTTCAAGAACACTTTGGAATACAGTTTTATCCAGAGAGTGAAAAAATCACTCTTTAAGAGATAAGTTACTATTGTGACTCAACTTATTTGAGCTTCTCTCTCTCTCTTAAAAAATAATAAATGAAACATAGATTTTGTTGTATAGATCTTGTACCTCCATTTGTAGGTTTTTTTCTATGTAATTTGTTTTATTTTTCTTATCACATATGGAGTAGTTTTCTTAATGTATTCTCTGCCATTTCATTTCATACATGGAGGCCAGTGATTTTTATGTATTATTTTTTCCCCTGTCCTTTTACAAAGCTCATTAAATGTTTAAATTAGTTTTATTTCTCCTGTGGGGTCTTGAAGTTTTTTCTTAGTGTATTATCACATCACCACAAATAGTAACAGTCTTACTTTTTCTCCCTCAATATAGATTCCTTTTATATCTTCCACTTGTCAAATTGCTCTAGTGAGTTGAATACTCTTTGGAATAGTAGTGACCAGAGTGCTTTCTACCAAATCTTAGTGAGAAATATTTGTGTTTCACATATGTTAATAGTGTTAGCCATGTATATTTATTTTATTATGTTATGTTTCATTTATTCCTAGCTTTTGGAGGATTTTCATCATAAAACATGTTGATTTTAATTAAGTGATTTCTCAGCATGTACTGATATAAATACAGGTTTTTTTTTTTTAAGTTTATGTATTAAATTTGTTGACTAAACTTTGGAAGTTGGACCACCCCTAAATCTCTGGTATGAATTATGCTTACTTATGTTGTTTGATGTTTTTAATGTATTGTTGGATTTAGTTTGCTAAAATCTTAAGATGATAGATTTTACATATATCCCCATTATTGGAATTGTTCTGCTATTATATATGTTTGCATGTTGTGTTATCTTTGATTTGGGTATTACAATACTGTTGGCCTCATAACATGTTTTTGAATGTGTTCCCATTTTTTAGTTTTTTTGCAAGTATTTGAGAGGAATAGATATTAGTTAATCTTTGAAGGTTTTATAGCTCACTTGTGAATTCTAATGTTTTTTGACTTGTTTAATGAGAGAGTTTTGATTATTGTTTCAATTTGCATGCTTGGGATTCACTTCTTCAAGACTTCTATTTCCTCTTTATTCATTCTCAGATGATTGGCTATTTCTGTTTTTTTCCATCTCTTCTACATTATTGAATTTATTAGTGTATATTTATAGTGGCATCTAATTATTCTCTGAGTTTCTGTGATATCTGTTGTATTTCCATCCCTTTTAATTTGACACTATACTTGATTTATCTCTCTTGTTTTCTTATTGAGTCTTGCTGGAGGTTTATTATGTATGTTTTATATGTATATATTATTAATATTATATATACTTATACACACACATGTATTCATGCATGTGCAGTGTTTATATTATTATATGTTCATATATAAAATATGCACATATTTTCATATATTCATATATGATCAATTTTATATTTATGTATTCATTGAATATTACATATTTATAAATAAATGTAGAAATGTATTCATGTATATATCTATAAAAATACTGGCACTAAAAGGGGAAATCAAGCCATTTACAAAGAAACCAGTATTAGACTAACATTGGACTTCTGTGAATAAATGTTACAAATGGGGAGAAAACAGAACAAAATATTCCAAATGCTCATGCCCACAACATGGTATAATTTGGGAGGCTGAGGGCAATCACTCTCCTGAAAGGATAGCTTAACAGAAGCATAAAGGACTGATACAGTATCCCAGAGAGTCTCGGACTCTTGCAGCTGGTCAGCAGATCACTGCCTTGAAGACCGTGAGGGAAGGCCTAGGGTCGTGAGAGAGCTCAGAGACCAGCAGCCCATCAGCGATTGGTGCATTGGCAGCAGCAGGAGCACTAGCACCAGCAGCAGCAGCAGCAGCACCAGCACCAGCAGCACCAGCACCTTGGCTCCTGGGAGACACAGGGGACTGCAGCACCGCTGTAGCTGCTTGTGGTTCTTTTGGAGGAACCAATTTGGCTCTAGCGCACTGGGAAGGAGGCACCGTGGCTGGTTGAAACCACTGTCCACTGTCATCATCATCACAGCAAAGGCCTGGGGCATTAGATGGCTTGGAGAGTAGCAGCTCCTCTGAGGCCAGCAGCCCCACATCAGCCATTGGTGCCCCACTAAGGAGGTGCCCACAGCGAGCTGAAACCGCAGCAGTCACTATCATCAGCAGCAGCATCACCTCTGACCCCAGCACCAATTCACCTCAGCTGTTAACACCTGGGCTGCTGGGAGGGCTCAGGAGACTGGAGCCACCAGCACCACTGTGGCTGCTTGCGGCTCTTTGGGAGAGAACTGCCCCAGCAGCCATGAGCACACCATCAGAAAGGGCACCCACAGTCACCTGAGACCTCACTGACAACAACTGGGGATTGCTGGGGAGACTCAGGGGATCTGGATTCTGTGCCACTACAGTTTACAGTTAAGAGACCTTTGCCTGTGCTCACACTGGGCACAGGAGCGGAGGTTCCCTCCCCCCACCCCCTGAGAGGGTGCCCCAGTAAGCTTAGCTGGGAAGATTAAAAGCTTTCACTGGGGATAATTCACCCATCTGGGGAGCGCAACTCCCCCACATGGACATTCACACATGAGTAGGCTCAGTTGAACAGCAGACTAGGGCAGATAGCTCAGCAGGGGAGAGACACTCCATTCAACCTCAAAAAAATCTGCCCAGGGCCCCACCTTTTTTGTTTTTTGATTGCTTAATTTCTTTGTTTTGCTCTTTTCTCTCTTTTTGTGTGTCTTTTTGGTTTCTTTTTGCTTTCTTGTTTTCCTCTCAGCATATCCTTATTATGTTTTCCTTATTTTTTTCTTATTTCTTATCATTTTTCTCTCCTTTTTTCTTTCCCCCTTCTTCCTCCTCCTGTGAAAGCTGTCTTGCCCATTTTGTGTTTTTCCTTATTTTTCTTCTTTTTTCCATCCTTCTTTTTAAATCTTCCTTCTTTCTGGGCCACTTCAGCTGGTCCCTTCCCACAGTTGTGTACTTTTGTTGGGTTACCCGTGTGTTCTGTGGTTTCTTCACCAGTGGTACAGAAACCATTTGACAGAAAAACCATTTGGTTTCTGTCTTTTTCCTTCTGACTTGTTTCTGACAATATGATTTCTTCTAGGTACATCCACATTACCAAAAAATCATCAAATTTGTCATTTTTAATTGATATGTAATAGTTCATGTGTATATATACCACAGCTTTTTCATCCAGTCATCTGTCTTGAGGCTTGGGTTGTTTCCATGTCTGTGCAATTATAGATAGTGCTGCAATAAACATCCGAGCACAGGTGTCCCTTTGTGCCCACATTGAGATCTCCTTTGGGTAGATTTCCAGAAGAGTGATTGCTGGGTCAAATGGTAGTTCCATTTTCATTAGTTTGAGGGTCCTCCACACTGCTTTCTATAGTGACTGGACCAGTGCTTTCCTGCATTTCTATCTCTCCTGTAGCCACAGTTTGGGAAGAGCAACCCATTAAGTCCAACAGCTCCACCCAAAGGCCACAACCTAGAAGAACTTAACAACTGAACACAGAAGTCCTTCTAGGCAACCAGCAGACACCTCATAGCAGACTGATCCCCACCTTGTGCTTATCAAGGCACCTACTGCATAGGACACCACATCACCTCATTCCAAGGCCTGGGACTCCTCTCCTCAAAGTGGGGGTTATATAGAAGCTCATATCAGCACTTGCATAGCAGATGAGTGCCTAGACAGGAGCCTCAAGAAAACTTCACATTCAAACCTTCTTGCCATAGCATTAACCTGGGAATCCTGTTCAATGTCATGAACCACCAATCTGTCACAAGCCCACACATAAATTGCAAAACATCCATCTCCAATCCAAATAGCCCCAAACAATAGGAGTGACCAGAAACCCTGCCATGAGTAACAGACCAGCTAACAGAAGCTGAGGAGAGAGAGGCAGGGACCTGCACTGCTACCTCTGCATGCAAACCACAGCAGCCCAACCACTGGACACATACGTCTGTGTTACAGCAAGATCTCCAAGTAATCATGCTGATCAATACCAGTGGTACAGGGCATTATAGGCAGAACAAATCCTAAGGCGAACTATGGTGTGGAAGAAAAGCACAAATGATCAAATGGATGTTTCAGGGACTAATACACCACAGAAAGAAAGTCAGCCCACTGAAATCAGCACCATGGACATGGAAGAATATTTCAACATGATTTTAAAAGAATTTAGAACCACCTTAAGGAAAACAGACAAATTT
>PVHY01000416.1:155228-239973 GCA_004024945.1 Uropsilus gracilis
AAAAAAAAAAAAAAAAAAAAAAAAAAAAAAAAAAAAAAAAAAAAAAGAAGGGAGAGGGGTAAATGAAGAAGACTGAAGAAACATTCCAAGAACCATGAGGAAAGGAAATATTAGAATAATGGGAATCCAAAAAGGGGTGAAGAGAGACAAAGGAACTAAGAAACTATTTAAGGAAATAATTGAAGAAAATTTCCCAACTGTGAAGCAAGAAACAAAAATAGAGATAGAAGAAACTAGAAGAACAGATATTACCATAGTGAAAACAAAACTGCTACAAGATACATAATAGTAAAATTTCAAAAAATCCAAGACAAAGAGAACATAATGAAGCTGGCAAGAGGCAAGAACAGATAACCTATAAAGGAAAGCCTATTTAATCTCACATAAGATACCTTGGAATAAAACACTTCAGGCAAGAAGAGAATGGAGCAATGTATTCAACAAACTCCATGAAAAACAAACAAAGAGAAAAAGCCAACCAAGGATACTTTATCCTGCAAATATCTCATTCATCTATGATGGGAAAAGATGGACCCTCTCAGACAAACAAAATCTTTAGAAATTCACTTCTATTAACTACTTCCTCAAGATATATTACAAGATTTGAAATTTAAACCAACAGAGGAATGAACAACAAGACTACAACAGGCAATGGATAGAATAACAAGGAAGAACAAAAACACAAGTATGAACCACCACATGTTAATAATCACCCTAAATGTTAATGGGCTAAATACACCAATAAAAAGACACCAAGTAACAGAATGGACTAAAAAGCAGAAAATCTTTATTGAATTCTAGAAAGTCAGGAAAAATCAAAATCAGATATTGTCATTCTGACCCCATAATTCTTCAAATGAAACTGATTATTTACATTATGATATAGATTTATTTACATTATGAATATTTACATCATGATATCGATATAGATTTATTTACATTATGATATAGGTACAGTATGATTTCATTTGATTTCCCTGAAGATGAGTGATGATTAGCATTTTTTCATGTATCTAGTGTTATCAGTATATCTTTTTTAGTTTTTAAAGAATTGGTTAACATTTTTGTCATTTTTATATTGTTGTATGTCAGTAGGCTCTCTTTTGTTTTAATGATAGTATATTTTGTTGTGTGGAAAACAAAGTTTTTGAGTCTTCTCCAAAATGGCAGAACTCCTTAACACATTCACTATCTAGCCAAATTCTGAAAAAATATATCTCATGAAGTTATATGATATAGACAATGAAAGATATATCTTAGGAAAACTTCTAAAAATATTTGCGTCAAGAAAAATGAAATTCCAAGCACTTTTTTGGGTAAGGTTTTATTGTAGTCAAATATGAAAGACACCACTCTAAAGAGATAAACAGGTACAAATGAAGCTCAGATAAACAGAAATCAGAAATTGTAATGAGTAGAGATTTCCTCTGAAATATGGCAGTGTATGTTGTTACCAGGCTGTCATATAATATTGTTCCATTGGAGAGGGGAATCCTAACTGTTATGTGGAGAATAAATTGGGGGAATCTGAAGGAAGGAAATGTTATAGTTCAATAAAATACGAATGTAGATATTACCATTACAAATTCATAACTACATAAAACTGGAATTCAGAGAGAAGATTCAATCTTTTCTAGGTGGAAATAGCAATTCTGGAAAATATGAGACTATATATGGTATGGTAGATAATCATGGTGAAAAGTTAGGATCAAGTGAACAGCACAATATCCAAGAACTCATGGGCAAAGACAGGGATAATAAGTATAGAAGTGGGTTTCAATAGTCAGATTTAGACTTTTAAATATTATGGAAATATATTAAAATATATTTGCTGATATTAGCTTTAGTCCTGACAAAGTTGGGGCATGTTACCAAAATTAACATCTATGGAAGCAAAGTTAGTGTTTGAGTAAAGTGACCAGATACATGACAGTATGTTATAGTAATAATGTAGAGAACTGAAGTCAATTCATTGATTCCCAGAGACTTCTTTTGTTGACCCAATTAACAGCTATGTATGTATGTATGCATGCATGCATGTATGTATGTATCTTTCAACAAAATCATATTTAGTCTTTGAACAATCCTTATGAAATTTAATTTTGACAATTTTTTTTTACTGTTTTCCAAGTTAGATTAAAAAGAGGTTCATTTATAGCTTAGAATCAAATGGATTTAGAAAGAAAGATAACATTCAAAGCCTGAAAATCCAAAACTGAAAAAAAAATTGTGTAATGTTTTAAAATTTGAAAAAAACAAGGCCATTTAATTTTCTCAGACTTTTTTTGTGGCAGATAGTTTTACCAGCAAAAACTAAAGTTGAGTTTCAGAAGATGAAATGATTTTGAATCAAGTCTCATAAGGAGCAGATTAAACTGTGATCAGGTCACTCCTTTTAGGTACTTTGTAGCTTTCTCTGTGCACACACTGGCTTCTCAGATGAGATAAGAAGCAGTATCCATATCACACAGTATTACAATGCTTTTTCCTGTGAATGTCAGAAGTTCTCAAATCTACAGTATCATAGAAAGTTTAGTAGATCATAGAAAGTTTAGCACATCATACGCTATATCTAACTCCATTTATTTGACATACTCTTGACTTCCTCCTTCTTGTATTCCATTATGATTGCAGGATAAATAGTACCACATTTCAATCAACATGTAATGTTTTTTTGTTTAGGAAAATGAATTTCCCTAGTCAAGATGATCTTTCCTTGTCATTTAGCTGTTTTCATAACTTGTGTATAAGTACTACAGTGAACATAAGAGATCATATATGCTTCTTAAATAGGTTGTTTCTGATTATTCACAAGATATTTAGGTATGGAAATCCTGGTTTGTTTGGTAGACTGATTTTTAATATTTTCAGAAACCTCCATGTTATTTACTATATGAAGTGGACCAGCCTACATTCCTACTATAGTGTGCAATAGTTCCTTTCTCTCTATTGCATGGGTCATTCTCACAGGTATGAGGTAATGTCTCAATGTAATTTTGATTTGATTTCCCTGAAGATGAGTGATGATGAGCATTTTTTCATGTGTCTAGTGTTATCAGTATATCTTTTATAGTTTTTTAAGAATTGTCTGGTTAGCATTTTTGTCATTTTTATATTGAATTGTTTTATTTATGTCAGTAGACTCTCTTGTTTTAATGATAGTGTATTTTGTTGTGTGGAAAACTTGTAGTTGCATAATTTGTTATCTTTCTTGAATTTTTCTTGAGGCTGGAGATGAATTCACAAAGGTATAACTAAAGTTAATATCTCAGAACTTTCTTTTAACATATTTCCATCTATATTATTGCATTCAAGGCTTACCTTCAAGTATTCATTTAAAAATAATATACACACACACACACATATGCACTTCACATCTTTGTATTCCCTGGGGTTCACGCACAACCTCCCTTCTCTGAGTAGCCAGATCCCACCCACCCATCCTCCCATCCCCGAGTTGTGTATTTTAGTTTGGTTGTTAGCTTGTTTTGACTTTTCCTCCTGGCTTTTTGTTTGTTTTTCCTATATTCCATATATAAGTGAAGCCATTTGGTTTCTGTTTCTTTTTGTTGTTGTTGTTGTTGTTTTTTCTGATATGTTTCTGCTAATATTATTTCACTTTCAAGTATTTAATGCATCTTTCAATTAAGTTTTATGTGTTTTATGAGATTGTGGCCTAACCAGTATTTTCCTTGTGACTATCCAGTTTTCCCAATACCATTTCTTGTAGAAACTTTTGTGTTTGTGTGTGTGTGTAGTTTTTATTCCTTGTCATAGATCAACTTTTCGGATAAGAGTGGCCTTATTTCTGAGCTGTCAGTTATAGTCCATTTTTTGTGTGTCTATTTCTTCTGGCACCATACTGATTGACTATAATAAAAATTTATAATATCTGAAAATTAGGTATATGATACCACATTTGTCTTTTTAGTTAGAATCACTTTGACTAATCAGAGTCTTTTGTGTGTCCAAATTAATTTAAGCAATATTTCTTTTATTTCTGTGAAAAGTATGATTTAACCTATGAATTGTTAAATGCAGAGGGGGTATTTAATCAATGGACAGTTACAACTGAATTCATATTTCTTTCAAAAATCAATTATATTTTTAGATTATATTGCTTTACAACATTGTATGTGTTAAGGATATAGCTTCACACCTCTTAAATATATGTCTTCACATCACACCTACCAATATAACAAAAATACTTCACTATAGAATATAGAGCCCTACTGCCAAATGTTTTTTTTTTTTTTTTTTTTTTTTTTTTTTTTTTTTTTTTTTTTTTTTTTTTTTTTTGTAGTCTGTAAATTAGGTCTCATTTTTTTTTTTAATTTTGGTTTGTCTATTTATTTTTTCTTTATAATCAAATTATGAGCAAATTAGCCTGCAATTGTCTTATGTTCTCTGATGCATCTCCCATATTAAAATGTCCTGCAGTGCTATTCATATTGTCACAAATGGCAAAACTGCATCATTTATTTTATAACTGATTAATAAGCTATTGTGTATATATACTGCATATTATTTATGTACATATTTGTCCTTGACAATTGTAAGTAGTTCTACGATGAACAAAGAAGTGCATGTATCCCTTTAAATATTGTTTTGCTAGTCCTTTTTTAGATACCTAGGAATGGAAATGCTGAATTTATAAGGCAGGTGTATCTGTTTAGTGTTTTTAGAAATTTTTATTCATAGACACTGAATTATTCTACATTCCTAAGAATTACTTTTTTTCCACACTCTCACCAATATTTGTTGTTTCTGGTCTTCTTTGTGCAGATGGGTCACTCTTACAGGTACAGGGAACGCTACACCTGTGTGTGGCTTTCATTTACATTTACCTGATAATAATTGATGGTGAGCATTTATTCATCTGTTGTCTATCTCTACATCTTCTATGAAATAATGTCTAAGTCTTCTGCCCATTTTATCAGTTTGCCCCTTTTTGTTGAGCTGTATGTGTCAATTTTAGAATCTGGATATTAGCCCTTTTGTGAATATATGATGTGCAAATTTTTCTCTCATTTTTAAGGTGTTCTTTGCTTTAACAATAGTTTCTGTTGTTATTTAGAAGCTTTATTTATTTGATAGTTCTGTTTGTTCAATTTTGCTTTTGTTTCCCTTGCTGCTGTAGTTGAGTGCCCTAAGACACCAGTGAAGCCAATGTTGCAGGATATTTGTTTTCTTCTATGCATATTCTTCTAGGCTTTGCATCCAAACCTTTTATCCATTTTCCACTGATTTTTGTATACCATCTAGTCATTTCTTTACATGTGTCTGACCAATATTTCAATGCCCTTTTTTAAATTATTTTTCTTGATTTGTAACAATTGTGGTTTAATTGATCCCTCCTCCTCCCTCCATATTCCCCCTCCATATCCCCCCTCCAGTCACTCCATCTCCCATTTTTCTGTGATTTGTTGGTTGGTTAAGTTGATGTTCAGTTATTGGTTGTTTGACCTGTTGTTCTCTTCTGAAATCTGGTAAATGTGTTTTGTTTATTTATTTTTATTTTTTTTTTACCCCAGGGCTTTCCCACTTCACTAACATTTGTTAACCATCCTGATTTTTTGTCCTCTTCACCTCCCCCACCTTCTTCCCCCTCCTCCTCTCTTGCTCTATGGTTCAGTCCCATTGATTGTTTTCATTTTTTCTTATTTGTTTGTTTGTTTTTCCCTATATCCATCATATAAGTGAGACCATCTGTACTTTTCTTTTTCTTTTTGACTTATTTCTGCTAACTTGAGTCTTTCTAGTTCCATCCAGGTTGCTGCAAATGACATGTGTTTGTCCTCCTTGATGGATGCGTAGTATTCCATTGTGTATATGTACCACATTTTTTTAGCCAATCGTGTGTTTTGGGGCATTTGGTTTGTTTCCAATTCTTTGCAACTGTAAACCGGGCTGCAATGAACATGCGCATACAGGTGTATTTTTGAATTAATTTCTCATGTCTTCTGGGTAGATTCCTAGTAGTGGGATTGCTGGGTCGAATGGTAAGTCCACTTTCAATTGTTTGAGGGTCCTCCACACAGTCTTCCATAGTGGCTGGACCAGTTTGCACTCCCACCAGCAGTGTAAGAGAGTTCCTTTTTCTCCACATCCGTGCCAACATTTGTTGTTGTCTGTTTTATTTATATGGGCCATTCTTAGTGGTTCCCAATGCCTTTTGTTGAATAGGCTTTTATGTCTCTGTTGTATGTTCTTGGTTCATTTGTTATAAATTTATATTTCATAATTATGAGATATAAAATTGACATATCCTAATTATAAATATTCTTAATTAGCATTGTATAATTACAGTAGCTCAAGTATATTGCATTGATTTGGTTATTTATTTTTATTATAGTATCATATAATTTCCATTACTATTGCTTTATGACATAATTTGAATTCTGAGATGAGAACATTATGTTCTTTTTATGTAAATATTGAGTTAACTTTTGTGGTTCCATGCAAATTTCAGTACGATTTGCTCTATTCTTGAAGAATGTTCTTGTATTTTTTATAAGAATTATGCCAAATTTGTATATTGCTATGTGTAAGTTGGTCATGATATCAATATTAAATTTTCTAATCCATGAGCAGGAAGAGTATTCCATTTCTGTCTAACTTCTATGTCTTTTAACACTTTCTTAAGGTTTCCTTTATATTTCCTTATACTTTTGCTTCCTATGGTACATCTACTCTTAGGCATTTGATTCATTTTGTTGACCTTATGAATGGCACTATTTATTTGATTTCATTCTCTTTAGCTATTGGTTATATATAAGAATACTACACAACTTTGTATACTGATTTTGTTGTCTGCAACTGCTCTATATTGATTTAAAAACTTTTATAATAATGAATACTTTTGTATAGACTTTAGGATCATCTGTTTATATTATCAAGTTATCTGCAAATGGTGACTTTTTGTTAAACTACTTTTATTTATTTCTTTTCTCTAATCTGTAGCTAGGATTTGGAATTCTATGTTGACATTCAACTGGGTTTGTCTTACACCTGTGTTTAGAGGTAAATTTTCAGTTTTTTACCATTGAGTATGAATGCTGTGGATTTGTTATTGTTTTCTTTATTAGAATAGGGTATGTTCTTCCTATATAATTATTAAAAACTTTTATCATAGTTGTTGAAGTCTCTAAATCTTTGCATATCTTGATAAGCAAATAGATAGATAGATAGATAGATAGATAGATAGATAGATAGATAGATAGATAGATAGATAGATAGATAGATAGATAGATAGATAGATGTACTATTGATGTGGAGAATTATGCTAGTATTATTAGTACCTGCTTCATGTTTTTCAGGATAATCTTGGCTTTATCAAAAATATCTGGAAGGATGACCATTTTATATTTATTGAAAGATTCTGAGAAGAATAAGTAATATCATTTGATGATTTTGTAGAACTCACTTCTTAAAATATCTGGTTAAATGTCAAAAAGCAAGTATCTGCTCATAAAAGACTTTGGCAGTTTTTAAATAAAAGCCCCATAAAACTGACTATCCAAAGTCTGGACCATAGATTCACGGATACAGAAACAAAGAAGTTGTTAGAATAAAAAGGTAGAGAAAAGCAAATGATAAAAGGATAAATGGAAAATAAAATATTTAAAATCAAAATATAAATGAGACAACAATTTCATATCAATAATCACCCAAAATATAAATGGCTTGAATTCACCAATAAAAAGTACAATCTAACAATGTGACTGAAAACGTTTCTATTTTTTAAAGGAGCACTTAAAAATAAGCAACAAAACAAACTAAAAATAAAAGGTTGGCTTAAGGTTATACATATTAATAACTCAAAGAGTAAGTAGGAACTGCTATCTTGTATCAGATAAACTAGACTTTCAACTAAAAAAAGTAATCAGAGAAAAAGATGGACATCATGGAATGATCAGGGGAATTATTTATCAAGAAGATATAACTTATTAATAGTTTTGCACATGATTTAGAATTACCTAGTTTCATAAATATTTACAGATCTAAAGCATCATGAAAGAATACATTGTTGGAGTCCTTAGCACACTACTGACACAGAGATAACAATCCAGATAGAAAAATAGCAAAGCAATAGAAGTCTTAAATTATTAAAACAGATGGGTTTATTGGATATTTATAGAGTTTTCCATTCCAGAATAAATGAATTCATTTTCTTCTTCCAGTGCACATGTAAGATACTAAAAATGGATCATGTATTAGGACATAAAACCCATCTCAGAATTTTACAATAATATATCAAGCACTTCACACACTACACTGTTATAAATTTGAAAAATAACCAATAGCAAAAAAATTCCTGAAATAAGTCAAAACATATAGAATTTAAACAAAATGATTTTTGACAAAGCCTGATCAAAGATGATATCAAAAAGTATCTATAGACAAAGTAAAATGAAGACAGGATCCCAGGCCCAATGTAGTGCTATAAGTTAGCATTACATGTAAAATCAATAGCAGAGTCCCACATTATAGTATGAAAAATTTCAAATTGCCAATATTGTCCTTCAGTTAAAGGACATAAGGAAAGCATAATAACTACCCCCCCAAAGTAGAATAAAAATTAGAACAGAAATGAATGAATTAGAAAACAAAAAGTAATTCAGAAGATCAAGGAAGCCAAGAATTGGTTCTTTGAAAAAACAAAATTGTCAATCCACTAGCTGGGCTTATGAAGAAAAACAGGGGAAAAACTCAATAGGTATAATCAGAAATTAAATAGGCAAAGCCATAGCAGATTCTTCAGAGACACTTATGACAATAAGAACTTGTTATAAAAGCCTCTAAGCAAAGTTGAAAAACTAGAAGAAATGAAAAAACTGTTAGACATTACAACCTCTAAATGTTGAGCCAAGAAGAAACAGATTCCCTACATTTTTCATTTTTAAAATTCCAGATGGTTTTTTCAGTGAATTCCACCAGATCTTCAAAGAAGTTCTCAAGTTCTTTAAAAAAAAAAGATCAGAGGCAGGAAAACTTCACATCTTATTATATGATGCTAACATTATTTCATTATTATTTTTTAACATTTTATATTTTATATAAATTTTATATAAAATCTTATGACATTATTTTATTTATTATTATATAAACCAAAAAAGACAGTATAAAGAATTATTAACCAATATAGCTGAAGAAAATATATGAACATTTTCTCTACTGAATCCTAACAAACTAAATACGACATTCCAATAGAACCATCCATTACAATCAAGTAGGCTTTAAGTCAAGGTGAAAAGGTAGTTAAACATATCAACCAATGCCATTCACCAAATCAACAAAAAACAAAAAAAGCCAAACCACAGGATCATATCAATAGTTGTCAGAAAAATTCATTAATGTCCAAAATCCATTTATCATAAAAATAAACTAGAAATAGACATTTTTCTAAAGAAAATATTCAGATACCATTTAGGCATAAAACCTGTTCAACTTCATTATTATGATGAATAATAATACAAATCACAATGAGAAACAACCACACCTTGTGAGAATGGTCCATATGTAAAAAGAATGATATCAGTAAACACTGACAAAGTTGCAGGGCAAAAATTCTCTTATTTACTACTAGAAGAAAAGTTACTTGGTATAGTGCCTGTAGAAAAGAGTATGGAGATGTCTTAAGAAAATTAAAATTCTTTATAATTTGGCAATAGCTCCATTAGGTATTGATACAAAGAACACATAAACACTAAGATGAAAAGATATATCCATACAATATCTCTACTGGATATTGATTCAGAGAATGTGAAAACTCCAGATGAAAAGACTTATTTATTCCTACATATATTGCTGCACTGTTCACAATGATCAAATCATGGAACCAATCCAAGTCCCCTTCAATAATAAATAAATAAAGAAATTGTGGAGCATGTACTCAATGAAGTATTACACAGCCTTGAAGAAACTTGAAATGGAAGCATCTGTAACAAAACAGATGGACCTCCAGGTGATTATGTTAAGTGAAAATGAAATTGGGTGCAAAAAAGAGCAGAAGTTTAATTATTATTGTTTATTATATTATTTCTTTTGTTTTACATCATTAGCTACCCTGGGGTTCCCCCACTATCTTATCACCTATGAACCATTGTGTTAGTCTTTTGTTCCCTTCTACCGCTGATTTCCCCCTCCCTCTCTCATACACTATGCTTAAATTTTGCTAAAAATTAGTTTAGAATTTTTCTTGTCTATTGCATTATTTTCCCTTTGTACCTCATATAAATGAGACTATCTGTATTTCTCTTTTCCTTTCTGGCTTAAAAATGTGGCTTCTGCCACCCAGATAATTTCAGGTTCTTGCCACTCACACATAGCAGTTGCCAGTCAACTGCAATGTAACAGCAGGGTTTCATTAGCAAGGAAAATAACCAGGAAAACAGAAAATCAAACAAAAAGTCCTTAAAGCCACAAGTGGCCTTTTATCTTACCCCAGTCACCATTTTCAGTCCCAAAGACCCCAAATACACATGTCCATGATGGTGCCCTTTGACCCTTAAACCTGAGGCAGGCACTCTGCTAACATCTAATCCTTGTGTGGCATCTTCTCTTTGCTTCTTGTCCAGTGTTTGAAGCAGCTCTCTGCTTCTCCAAGGTCCTTCAAACTTCTTTTGAATTGCTGACACACAAATAAGCTTTCCAAATCCCTGGCCATCTCCAGGTACTAGCTCACTATGCCGCCTAGCTGCAGTGCCACACTCTCCACACTGGCCACTCTTCTGTCAGCCATCATGGCTCCTTTCCACCACCAGTTCATTCTTCCAGGGGGCTTCTGCCCAACATGGCCACTCAGGCTCCTCCTCTCTGGCCCTGCATTCTGCCTCCTCTTCTCTTCCCAAAAATCTCCATCTCTCAGTCTCTATTCCTTTCCTTTTATCTCTTCTTTCCCTTCCTGAAAACATCAGTTCCAATTTCCCCTTACACCCTCCTAGTGATTTCTTCTTTTTTCCCCAAGCAAACTTGAAATAATAGCTGGTTTCATATATTCAACTGGGCTGCTTATGGTTTGCAACAAAGTGAAAGAAGGAAGTACCCTTATCCAGTTTAGGCCATCTTTTGCATCTCTGTTTTTTCAGAGATAGTGAATGGCAATGCCTAAATTTTATGTACAAATTCACTGACTGCATTGGGGTCAGAGCCTCATAGTAAGCCAAAAAGTGAAAGAAAAACACTGCATGACAAAAAGAATGAGTTCGCACATCTAAGCAAAATATAGTATGAAAAATCTTGCCCTCACTGAAGGAATCATTGAAGGTTATGAGATAGAACAGGAGGGGACGAGAAAGGGATTGGGGAAGGAGGAAGACTGGCTAAAGGCACAGGTGTTTGGGTAGAGGGTGAACAGAACATATGTAAATATGGAATATGAAATATGTATTCCCCCAAATTAAAACATTTTAGGGATGTCATCAATATATACATGTTTACTGATATTTTGTTATTTTTCTTAGTTGGTTTTACAGGTAATCACTCTTGTTCTTTCCTTTTACATTTGATTAATATAATAGTATGGTGTTTGGGTTCTATTTTCTCTTTATTTCTTCTAGCTATTTTTTGTCCTATGATAACAAAAGTGGACTCTATTTAGGATTTTATATATGACCTATGTTAAATTGACAGCCAGTTAGCTTAAGCTCTTTCTACCAGTCTACATTTTTACTATTATCCCTGCCATATGTTGTTTCAGACGCATTATTGTTTCTAATTGAGGTAACTTTTTGTTTCATAGAATCAAGTTTTTGCAAGGTAAGTTTAGAGGAGATGATTTCTTTCCTTCTTGCCTGTAAAGATCTTTATTACTCCTACAATTCAGCCCAGGTGGCTTAGTATTCTTGTCTTTTCCTTTCATCAAGTTGAATATCTCATTTCATTCCCTTGTGACATGTAAGTTGGTGCTGAAAAACCTGATAGCTTTATAAGTTTTCCCTATATATTGCTCGTTGCTTTCTAACTGCATTTATATTCTCTTCTTACATTTGGTTTTTGTCATTTTAATTGATATGTGTGCTTGGAGTCATTCTGTTTGGGTTTATTTTTTCTGGAACTGTTTGAGCTTCTGGGTCTGAACATGTTTCCCTTTCTTTGGCAAATTTCTTGCCTACATATCTTCAGCTAGAACTTCTACTCCTCCAGTCCTTTCCTCTCTCTATTCTCCTTTTAGAACCCCTAAAAACTAGTGTTGTTAATGCCATTCTCCAATATGTTATTCTCCCATAATTCTAAGTTTTCATTTTTCAAAGTGCTTTTTATGTATTTACTTACTTTTTAAAAATACTTGTGCTAACCTGTAGCTTCATTCTCACTGATGTGTCCCTCTCTCATTGATCTATTAGGAGCACATTCATTGTATAATTTTGTATATATATATATATATATATATATATATATATATATGCTTCTGCTTTTAAAGAGCCTTGTTTATTTTATCAAAATATAAGATTTCTCTCTCAGGTGAAGTCACCACTAAAGTCCTTTTTGAATTCAACTGTTGCATTTGGTGATTTATGTTTTTTTTATATTTTATTTTCCTTACTTTTTGTAGTTGTCATTTTGTTGATTAATTTCCCCAAATAATTTCAGTAGATATGAGATATACCAAGTAGTGTTCAATTATTTAATAATCCTGCCATTGAAATTGTGTTACTATGCCAAATTTCCATTTGCTCACATGATCATCTCAAGACTGCTAGGTATTTCTTTCTTTTTTTTTTTTTTTGGAGACTAGGTGTCGCCATTTTTGCCTGTGGAACCGCAGGCTCTCGTTGCCCGGGGTACCACAGACTCAAGCCATCCCCAGCCTCAGCTTCCCAGGTAGCTGGGATTACAGGCGTGTGCCACCACGCCCAGCTGTTTTTTTGGAACCAGGTCTCACTACGGGCCCCAGGCGGGACTTGAACCGCGATCCCTGGCCCCGGCCGCTTCATAGGCTGAAGCTTACAAGCACGAGCCACCGTGCCCGGCTGCTAGGTATTTCTTTTAACAGATAATGATATTGAAGTATGATATTATCTTCACATTTAGAGACATATATTTAAACTTATCTGATGATACCTTTGTAATTTTAGTCTGGTTGATATGGTTTGGTTAACTTATAGAAATTTTTTGAATAATGAGTATAACTCCATTTTTAATTTAATTTTAATAACTTAAAGTCCTATATCTCATAACCCCTCCTTCTCCATGTATAAGCAAGGTGATATATAAAGTCCAACAGTTACTCTTTTGTCCCTGTAAGGAGGTAAAATCAAATGAGAACCATCCACATCATCCATATCCCTTATCATTATAAAGGCCAAACCAGGCTAGTTTCCTTTCCCAGCTCCCTAAAGATATTTTCTGACCAAACTAGAAGTCTGTGAACTTCACAGGACTCTTAGTTTGAGTAAAGAGTGTCCCTTAGTTTCTTGGTGAGTGTTTCTGGCATTTCTGATTAAATATTAGGGGGTGGGCAATCTTGTCTCAATTAAATTACTATAATATCTTCCAGAATATTTTCTTAAATCTCAAGCAGAAAAGAGATGTGCTGCAAAGAGATATAGTGACGTATAGTATTAACAGAAGGCTGGAAGTCCATGCGCAGAAACTGCGCAACTACCACATATTAGCTGTCTGGAAAGAGAACCACAAATATGCCTCAGGGACAGTCTGTTCAAGATATTATTTCTGACATTACTAATGATATTATTAATGCCAAATAGTGATTATTATTCTCTTCATGCCGATTGGAGCTGATTGCCTGTATACTAGGAAAAAATTCTACATGTACTCATATCATGTGTATACCATTTCAAGATTCAAACCTGGAGTAATGATCATTTAATTACAAGAGCCTGAGTATTACACACACTTTAGCCAACCACAAAACAGGAAGTTTTGACTAATTTCTTCAGATTTAATAGTGCTTTCTATGAAGAGATGTCAATGGGAATAGCCTCAAAGTATAAAAATTAGTTTTGATTTGAGACTCTATTGATTTGAGACTCTGTCTGTCTGCTTGTCTTACAGTATTTATTAATTTTGGCACAGTTAATAGTTTCTTGTATGTAATCTTTCTTGGGGCTATTCTATTAGTATTAACCACTTTTATGAATGTTTCATTTTATATCTCATTCATTTTCTTTTTTCTACACCTGAATAAAAAAAAATCAAACTTTTTCCTTTCTTCTTTCCTGTGCAGAGATAAAGAATTTTCTTAGCATTAGTATTGTTTATAATAGTTTTATAAAATCTATACCTCTACCCTATTATATCTTTCTAGATTCAGTATTCCACATCTATTTCTCTTCTGTATGTTTTAATGCAAATTCTCTTTTAAAAGTTCAAAGTGAACAAAGCAAAGGGACTTAACCTATCCTCCCAAACTCAGTTTTTCCTTAAGATTTACCTACAATTAAGATGATATTACCTCCTAATAATAACCCCATTGCCACCATAAAGTATAACAATTTCCCTATGACTTGTTTTGCAAAGATCTGTAAATTATTCCACAAGTTTTTGTCAAGTTATTGAAAACAAACTACATACCATGACACAAAAAACAAACTAGACCTTGTTGAAAGTGACAGTAGTTTTGATTGAAGAATTTATTGAATTTCAAAACTTTGATTTATTTTCATTAAATAAATTGTTTGTGGAGAAATGGATAATTTAAGTTTGGAAGATAAATTATTCTACTATAATTTCAATCATTATGCTACTTTAATTCAGGAAAACTAAACGACCAGTTTCACACCTTGAAAATTATTATAATAGTAAACTATCTTATGAACTGTCTTATTCCTTTGCTTAGATACTTTATCTTATACTTCTTCTCTCCTACTTTCATTCATTATAGCATTGATTGTTTTGACATTATCGGTAATGGTTCTAAGTCTTTTGTTTCATTTGCTAACTGATATGACACTACCTTTAGCATCTTATTGTTGCTTTATTTTGCATAACTGTCAAATATATTTAGGATATATAGATTTGTAAAATATTTTATATACAGAACATACACATAACCTAAAAAAAACAAACAATAGATAACACAGTAAGACCATTGGCAAAATGCTTGAAAAGATAAATCATAAAAGACAAATGAATGCTGAAATAATATACAGAAAGGTCACCATCTTTGATAACTGAGGAAATGCACAACAAAATAGCAAAATGTTATTTATACATCAAGAAAAGCTAACTGAAGGGAAGGGAATCTAATGATAGCAAATGCTATTAAATTGGAGCTGTCAATTGCTAAAGAATGTTATATTAGTAAGGTTGTTATAGTTATAATTAAAAAGGACTGCAAAGTGGAAGTTTTTAACTTTTGAAATCTATTGTTTTACAGTTATCAAAGCTAGTATTCTGAAGTCAAATTGTCAGGGTTTAAAACATATCATGTCTAGGTCTTTCTTATTATAGATGATCACCTTCATATTCAAATGCAATTATGCTTCGATCTGTGTTTTCAAATTACTTCTTTTCATAAGAATACCAGTCATATTGGATTGGGACAACCCTGATAACCTTATTTATCTAATTACACTTTCAACAACCCAATTTCTAAAGAAGTTTACATTGTGAAGTACTCTAGGTTACAATTCATCATGATATTTTAGATTCAACCAATAACAGTTATGTAATGATTTGATCAGTACTAAAACAGTTTATAGTTGTTATCTCTATACTATGATGCATATTCAAACTTACTTCATATAAGAAATATTTTTTCAAATGACTTAAGATGCCTATAAGTTATAGCAGTCACTAAAATACTCAAATATTCATTAACAGGAATAAGAAGAGACAAACTATGGATTACCCAGTTAATGGACTGTTACTCAGGATTAAATGAACAAACTAAACACAGTTACATAGACCACTGCCTATATATTTGAGTGGAAGTCAGGAACAAATGTTCAACCTGTGCCTCTACTTAGAGCAATATTAAGATCAAACAATATTAAGCTATCAGATTATAAATAAATGATTTTCTATACAGGGAAGCATAAGGAAGGGAACATAAACAGAAAGGAAGGAAAAATGAAATATTTTAATACAATGAAACTATTCTTGCCTTGTTTTAACTAGTGGCCATACATTTAAACAACTGTGAACTCAACAAATTGAACAATTAAAACTTGATCATTATTATATCAATTTCATCCCTAAATCTTTTAAGAAAACATATACACATTGTATACTTATAAATTCACACAGCTGTTTAAAACTAGAACTGATCTTTCTAAATCTGCATTACTAAAATTCAGACATGTGATAAAAGTATTAAGATTCAAAATACAGTTGTCATTAATACTTTCTCTTTCCTCAGGTTTTAAAAAATTCAACATAGTTAATTTATATTTTAAGTCTTACATTAAGATAAATTGAATTATCATGTGCCTACAAATAGTGCAGTACTTTCAGTGACTACAAAAAGAGGTTAATTTTCATTAGTGTTTGGTAGGTATGCTCAAAGACTGTATGGTCTAAGACAATTTAAGTTTTCCAATCATAAAGCGAATCACATTACTTCTACCTAGAGATAATTGGCCAAAATTAATTGTAAAACCATATCCACTTCAAAGAAAGGTGTGGTATATCTCCTATGTGCTAGAAGGTGACATGGTAGGGTGGGAGTGTCAAAATATTTGCAAAAAACAGCAACATATTGAAATCAAGTAAAAAATGGACAAAAGCTCTCAACTAGCAAGCCATAGGGGGGAAAAGTGGCATTTTAAAACGCGGCTTCTGCCGCCCAGTTTTCTTAACATATTCGTCTCACCTGCACGAAGCAGTTGCCAGATAAATGTATTATAACAACAGGATTGTATTTACAGGGGAAATTAAGCAGGAAAATGAAAAGTCCATAATGACACAAGTGACCAGTTATCTTACCCCAGTCACCATTTTCAGATCCAAAGGTCCCAAAGACATATGTCCAAGATGGTGCCCTTTGCCCTCCAAACCTGAGGCAGGCACTCTCAAAGTTCAGTCCTTCTCCAATGTCTTCTCTTTGCTTCTTTTCTATGCAGTGCTCTGAGCTGCTCCACTTCTCCAAAGTGCTTCAAACTTCTTCAAATACTGATGCACAAATCAGCTTTCCAAATGCCTGGTCATCTTCAGGTACTGCTCACAATGCCGCCTTGCTGTAGTGCCACACTCTCCACACCGACCACTGTTCTGTGGTCACCATGGCTCCTTGCCACCACCAGCTCACTCTTTTAGGGGGCTTCTGCCCAGATTGGCCACTCTGGCTACCAGTCTGTCATTCTCATCTCCTCTCTCCCTAAAAGTCCACCATTCTCATCTCCTTCCTTCCTTGCCTTGCTCCTTCCTTTTATATATCCCCTCTCTTCCCACTTCCTATTTTCTCTCATGGTTCTTTCAGACTCCATCCACCAGGGTATTTTGGCACCAAAACAAATTTTAATGGCATCACTATCCTGTATCAATATCATAATTACATAATGGGAAACACAGGTTATGGGGATTCTTTTTAAACAAGTAGAAGAGAAATATTCTATATTGTATAATTTTCTGTTAACTGCTATTACTAAAGAAATAGTCAACAAACTTTTAAGAAATATACTGAAATGGATAATGGTCCCTAAATTCCTGCAAAACACCAACTGTTTTTGAAACACTTCAGTTGCCCAAGTGTTCTAAGCTGCTCATGTCAAAATGTGAAATTTAAATATTGTTCTTTTGCTTTAACTCCTCTTGGGTCAAATATTAAACAATATTTATTGTACAATACTAACTTTAATTAGTGTTCTGCAATAAAATGCACTATAAGAAAGCTATGTTCAACAACCTGGTTACCACAGAGGTTATAGTTCCACTTTTTTCTCTACTTACATTTCATTCATTGTCCATTTGCAGATATAATTTTTATGTACAAGTAAAAACACCTTAGAATTTTGCTCTGTATTTCAATTGAATAACACAGTAAAGACATTTTTATGTACTTTACTGAATAATTAAACAAAGATTCTAATACCAATTGATTCATAAAATTAACAAAATTTTAAGGTACTTCGTTAAAAACCTCAAGTATTTTACCCAATATCATATTTTTTATCTAGAAACAATTTTAAAAAAGATATCAATAAGGAAAAAAAATTGCCCAGTAAGGAGTATATTTCCTGTTTTCCCTTGAAATTAAGAACTACTAATTTTAAGCACAAGGAAAAACTGTTTAGATATTTCAGGAAATTTCATTCATAAGGAATGACCAATTCCTTTATATTACTTTTCTCTTCAGTTTGTAAAAATAATTGTGGAATACAAAGCAAAATGGACCTAGTATATAAAGGATAAGACATGGACTGAAATTTCTTAGGATCTTTATTTATACTGTTGTGTGTGTGCTATTTTCCTTGTAGTTTTGTTTTGTTATATGTTGCTATAATTAAAACAAATAAAAACACACTATTGACCAAAAAAAAACCCACATTCATGCTTTTTTTAATTTCTAGACTCTTATATTGTAAAAAAGGGTGTACAGTATTTTAAATAAAATGATACTTATTCACAATTTCTTCATGGTACAATCACTTTTAAAAGTTTTATCTTGTTGCTCCATACAATTGTTTACCAAGATAATTGCTGTAGACAGCTAAATAAACACATTTACTTATCTTTATTCTTTTATTTTACTTTTTATTAATGTGTAAGATGGTAACTTATAAGCAACTTTGAGGTTACCATTTAGCTTCTCCATATACGTGCACTTATCCTCCAACACACCTCCTTTATCAACACCCTATAGTTTCCTTTCCCTAGCACTTACTCCAATTGTAAAGGAATCCTCTTTTAACTATGGAGTTAATATATTTTTCATAAATCAAAGGATTTTTTCTTTGTTTTGCCAGTATATATTGTTTATTTATTTTCTACCTATAAAGGAAATAATCCAATATTTATCTTTCTTTTTCTATTTTTTTTCCAATTATACTTTCAAATTCTCAATATTTGGTCATAATATTTGACTATAACAAATTCCTTTAAATATTATCAAGGCATGACCTGTTTAATTCATTCTTGGTATCACAAATAGACTCTAAAACAATGAACATCATATATTTGTGGTAGAGTTAGAACTCAATGCTTGTAATATTCATTCATTGCATAAATCTTCTGAAAGCAATAGAAAAAATATTACTTAGCTGATTTTAAATTATTTTTCTTATTTTCTTATAATTGTTTTTGCCTTGTTTCTCTATTCTGTTGAGTTCTCTTTCTCTGAATACTTACATAGATAGATAGATAGATAGATAGATAGATAGATAGATAGATAGATAGATAGACAGATAGATAAATCACATATATATGTAGTTTATATTACCAGTCACAACAGTTGAATATTAATTCACATCCAACATGATATTTATAAATTTGGAATACATGAAAATAATTATTAAGGTATATATGAGTTATAAAGTAGTTTATAAAAAAAGAATATATAGCAATCTTTTAACCTATTTTATAATTCTATATAAGATCTTTTTAAGAAGTAAGCTTTTACAAGAAGTATTAAAAAAGTAAGCACAGGTTCCTCTAGTGCTTGGCAAAAATAAATTTTATATGCTTTGGAATAAGTTTATTCTAACTATGTTCTCTTATATGCTTCTTTCTTCTTTTTAACTCTTAAGTAACTTTCGTGGTTTCCACTTTGCTATTCCTAATCTTAGAGTGTTGGATTTAATTTTGTGTAAGCTCCAAGAGTCGACAATACTAACAGACCTGTGATGACTGACATAATCTTCAAATTTGTTTTGAATTTAGTTTATATTTTAAAAGGAAACCATTTCCTTAGACCAACATTCGTACTCACAAAACCGTACAGTCACAGAAGTTTCTCTCAGGTAACAAATAGTGATTAATTTACTTTTAAGTCTTTGTTAAAGTTTAATTCATTATTGTATAATTATTAAATGATAGAGAAAACCAATTTAATACATAAAAATCTTGTGAAAATAATTAAAATGCAATATTGCATTGCAGGAAAGATGGCTTCAGATTATTTTTGCTTTTATAAACTCTACATAGGATTATAACAAACTGATCATCAATATCAATACACAAGCATTGCCACTTTCAAGGAAGTTTCTATGTGAAGTCAGCATCTAGGTTCTGATATCTGGTTCTAGTGTTCCAAGGGAGAGTTTATTTCTCAATGCATAATTTATTATACTAGATTCTTATAGCATTACCTATAAAATGAATTTCACTATTAAATCATATTTTTTAACTTGTATCTTTTTCAATCAAATTGTTCCCTCCTCTATATTTACACTTGATATGGCAATCTGTTAATGACTAGAATTCTTGCCAGTAGATTTCTGGTGTCAACATTTCCAGTCTCGTTTGATGAAACAAGTTTTATGTTGCAGAAAAATATGCCCCATGTTGAAGCTTACTGAAGCATATTATACAGCTGTATATCAATGACTCTTCTGGTTTAAATTGAAAGCACAGACTTTTTGAGAATTAAATACCAGTTTATGAAATAAAAAAGTTGAATAGCTGGACACTAATAGAGCAGTAGAGAATCATTAGCGAATAAGGTAAGGAAAAATTGCTGTAATATATAATAGATGGCTTTGCAGCACATGCACCATCTTGCAAGAATCAAATGTCAATGGGAATCCAGGTGCCATAACTTCTTCTGCGTTTACAAACTATTCAGAAGAGCACTGACAATTTATCACATACATGAAACTAAATGCTCATCACATTTCTCATTAAGCCTAAACCAATTAGATGGTAGAGAGAACAGTATGAACAGTTAAGAAAATTGTGTAGCATTCTGATTACTCTCAGCTCTTTCTAAAGTCAGACAAAATTATATTTTAAAGCAATTGCAAAGTATGCTGTTTATTTCTTTGCAACTGGTTCTCTTTTCTGAAAGGTTAACAGAGACTATGAAATCTCTGAGAGGGTATATATGTCTCATTCTGAGAGGCACTTAGCATGCACAGGAAGTATTTCTTCAGAGAAAGGGTACGTTAAAAGCTAATTTATAGACAATAGAGCAACAATTCTGTTTAGTTATGAAGAATATTAACTGTAGAACTAGAACAGAATAAAAAGGTAATTCTGGGCCAGACACTATCTTTTATTTTCTGCATAGTAGATAGTTCTGGGGCATCCAGGAAATGGATTAAAAGGGACAACCCCAAATACTCAAGAACTCAATTAGCAATTAATTACTATCCAAGAAATATGTCAATATTTTAATCACCAGAATTTGTACTGGATATCATAATGACTTCATGTCAGTATTGATTGAAAGAATTAAAATTTTAAAAAGACTTAAAATATATTCAATAAAATTTTATTAATTTTATGTTGCCACATGATATTGTCACTAGAGATCTGCAATGAGACTGATATCTTTATCTCTGTGTATAGGTCCTGTTCTGTTCATGTATTAGAACACAAAGACTTGGTCAAGTTACATAATAATTTACAGAACTGGCAAGAATCAGGATTGTACAAACATATGGGGAGAGGAAAGGAGAAAACATGTTTGTAGGAACCCTGTAACATTAGTTCTTCATAATTCCAAAAATAATAAAAAACATGCATGCTAGTCAATAAAATGTTTTATATACATATGATATTTATATTATATGCATATAATTAAACAAGGCTAAGCTATGGCCAGGGAAATAGGTGCTCTGAACAGGGAGGCTCCTCAGTAAGTAAGAGTGAACCTCACTAAGACATACTGAAGTAACCTGAACATATGTGAAAATAAATACACCTTTCAAAAGTTGTGGAACACTGTCATGCATCAACATCTGATCCTCAGTTTCTTTATCTGCAACACAAGTATGTTTCTCTTCATTCAGTAGTGAAAATTTTGTGAGATGATTCATATTTACAGTTTTGCACAAAGACTGGGGAAAAGTAAGTACTAAATAAATTTTAGTCTTTACTATTTTTACATAGGGTTAAAGGAAAAGAGAAAATCCTATCTTCAGGACCATAACAACTGGTATAGAGATCAATATAGGTGAATATTTTATAAATGTTTGTTGTCTAAGTGACTGATGACTGATATGATGAAAGAAAATTTTTAGAATATTATTCAGTCTATAGTTTGACTTTCCACTCATACAAAATATCTGGATATCAGAGTAATGGTCATATGATTTTTTTCCCCTTTAGATGTATATCTATGGATTTTTTAAAAAATACGGTAGTTTGATAGATTATCATACTATAAATTATAATTATTTATAAAACATTAAATCTGATATGGGGATGCCTATAAAGCACATATTAAAATATAATGAGGCATAACATAATGCTATGACAGGGTATACATAAGCAAAAGGCATAGGTAAATTATGACATGCAATAATATTTAGTGTTAGCTATACGCTACACAAGTAAACATAGTCTATCATGTTCCATAACATGTAAAAACATGATCTATCTCCTATGAGAACCATTTTAAGCTACCAGATAAAATATCTGTACATATTTCATGAATAATGTATGTGTTCATTCAACTAATCTACATTTTCTGGATCCTTGCAATGTGTCATACACATACTCAAAACCGAGAACACAACACAATACTAACAAAAACAAGGATGCTATTAAGTTGTCCCCAGCTCTGTAGAGGTGATAGACCACCTAAAATGAAATATAATATATATTATAAGATTTATTTGGAAACACACACACAAAAACAGAATGTCATTAATTATTTAGGCAAGTTGAATGTAACTAGTGATAAGTTTAACAACCTATAGATAAGAAATTTAAGACCCTAAAAGATGTTTTTGTGACCAAACTAATAATGTTATTATGTTATATGTTATAATAATATGTTAATATGATTACAAGTCAGATGAAAATAAATATATTGTTAGGAAATTAATTTTGAAATAGCTATTAATTATATTCTAAGTAAAAGGGAAAGAAAAGGGCTATTTACTACCTTAACTTGATTGTTTTGTGTTCAGATCTCTGTTTTGATTATCTATCTGATAAACACGGTACATGTGTTCTTCACTTTTTGCTATTTATCATGAAATCTCCCTGGAATGGGACGTTTCCATGGAATTTTCACTGCTATTTAAATAATGTGTCCACTATTCATTGTCTGATATCATTTTTTGGTCTTCTTCCTTCTATTTAACACTTTTATCACTCTCACTTTCTTCCTCATACATATATTTTGAAATTATATTCTAGGTCACTTGCTTCCCCTATAATTGCATGGGATTTCTGTAACTTTTTACCAGAAAGTCCTTTAAAAGTGAAGAAAAGTGTTATTCTCAAAGTTCTCTTTTTGAACAAAACATCTATAATTTACTCAACTATATTTCTAGATATTTTAGAAAGATAAATATAAGTTCGTGTACTATTTCTATCTAGTAGAAAATTAGTTGAGATTCTTAGTAAGACATTTTGTACTTAATATCTTTTTAAAGTAGTTGGTTTATTAAGAATAAATGAATTTGGACTCAAATTTTCGATATATTTTTTCTTCTGAGAAAAAATAAAAAACACAATGGACTCCATAACACTTATTTTAGTCATTATTGTAATTATTTTGAGTTACATAGGGAGGAACATGGTACACCACAGTATTTCTGAAGTTTAAGAGCTTTCCAAGTCTTAATCTGCCTGAATTTGCTGTTAAAGAAAACAATGTGTCTGTTTTATATGGCAAAGTAAAGAATTACACCTTCTCTAACTGCCTCGAAATCCCTTGCAACTTTATTTGCATACTCTCACATAAACTATTATTTTTAAAGATCGTGAGTCAGTCTAAGAACTTAACCAAGTTCTATTTCCCCATCCCAATTGTTCAGTCTTCTGAGCTATAAATCAAAGATGATTGAGACATTTGTCATTCAATTGTGTCCACATTAACCTCTAAACCCTCGTCTGTAAAATGAGTAGTCCGGTGAAATAAATTCTCAATTCTTCCTTAGCTCTAAAATCCCGAGCTCACTATTTTTTATGCCACTGGAAAAGGGGACACCAGTTCATCTATTTTAATTGCTGAATATATCGGTCTTCTAGTATTGCAAAATACAATATCAATATTATATGTATGCATGTATGTATGCATGTATGTATACATATATGTAGTGACAAAACAACAATAATAAAGATAAAACCTAATTGCAGCAGTTATCTCCTTGACCTTTGTTCCTGACTGTATTCAGTAGAATATATTAACTTAGAGAAGCAGGAAAAAGTCCTTTCAGGGGAATGAAAGCCCTGTAATGAAGAATACCGCAATTGTTCTTCTTACATGAAAGAGAAAAATAAGAGCCAATAAATTCCACTTCAGGCAGAAATAGAATAATAAAAAAAAAAACAGAGGGCCACTGATAAATAATAGGGCAGTGCTACTATCTTCTGACATCCTTTATTCTGTTCATGGCATGCATGTAGCCTCATACATTACTTTCTAATACTGAATGTATTTTTCTTTAAAAAGGATTTATCATCTATGATTCTGATTCCCTTCACTGAAATGAATGAAATCAATTGCATGCCCTGTAATAATGCTGAATAAAAATTGCCTTTTGAGACTGCAACCTTTTTCAAATAGCATAATCATTGATATACTATCCTAATACATGACAATTTTCAGAAACTTAGTTTTCTTTCTATTCCTTATGAGACTTCAAAATCTCTAAATTTTACATGAATAAATAAACTTAATACCTGAAGTTTCATCTTCTTTTTCTTAAGCAAGCCAAAATATCTCAATTACACAAATCCTCAGGAGTAACATGCTGAGGTGTGATCTAATAATTTAAAAATCTTTTATATGATTCTGTAAGAATGTTGACATAAATTTAAAAGTATGATTACATACAATATGCATACTTAAAACATATATTATACAACCAGATACATATTATAAAGCAAATGTATCCAGTATCCAGTGCTTTGGTAGTTGCTTTATCTAGTAACATATTAGATGTTCAAAAGTAAGCCTATGCATGTTATTATCATTATTTTATGCTGAAAGTTAACAGTGAAGCAGTTTGACAAATACTGGACAGTAAAATCATAGTAGAAGCAATTTAGCTCAGGAGATATTACTTACATTACTGCTTATTTTCTGATAGCCAGCTATGTTCCACAATAAAAAATACTGAATGTCTACCTACTGTTTATTATGTGTATACAGTTAAGGTAGCCAAATCTACTATGAGCAAAGTAAAACTGCACTATTATGGAGATGAGTAGCAGAAAGATATAAAAAGGATGCAGAAGACAAACAGTTATCAATACTTAAAGCTTGACATTGAAAATAAATTTAACCATATCCTTTATCATACCCATTAGCTCTTTGCTTTATATTTATGTTTGGACATGAGAAGAAATAAAATTTTACCAGAAAAGTTTTTTTTTCTATTTAAATATAAAGTATATTTGAGGAGCTTCAGAAATGAAAACAATGCTATGTGTAATTTTCCTCATAAATTGTATTCACTCTTAAGTCATTTTCCTTAGAAGTGGGTGGAATGTGTAAGAGGGCACAGGTATGTGTTAAATCTTCCAGATCTTCAAAATCTGTGTAAATGTGAGAGTAATAAAAATGAACTTGCATATTTATTTTCTGTTATCTCAAATGTAAGAATTCATATATACATATTTTTTAAGACTATGTTATCTTATTTGTTGTAGAATTTTTTGATTGCACACAGATGATAGAGAAAAATATGGATCATTGTCTACCCCAAGGTTGTCCTATCACATTATCATCCATGAAACACCTTAATCTCTTACGTCTTCCCCCTCTTTTTACCCTCCTCCCCCTCTCTTTCACTATGCTTTTGTCCAGTTGGCAGTTTTAAATTTCTCTTGTCTGTTTATTTGTTTATTTTACCTAAATCCCTTAATTGAGACCATCCCATATTTCTCTTTTTTTTTTTTTCCTGAACTATTTCCACTAACATGATTCTCTCTAGCTCTATCCATGTTGTTGGGAATGACATAAGTATGTCTTCTTTGATTGATAACTAATTTTCAATTGTGTAAATAAATATACCACTTCTTTTTCAGCCATTCATAAGTTTTGGGGCATTAGGATTGTTTCTATATCCTGACTATTATAAATAGTGCTGTGATAAACATCACAGTACAGGTGTCTTTTTGAATTAGTGTTTTTGTATCTTTTGGGTAGATTCCAAGGGGTGGGATTGGTGGGTTGAATAGTAGTTCCATTTTCAGTTGTTTGATGGTTCTCCAAACTGCTTTTCATAGTGGCTGAACCAGTTTGCATTCCCACCAGCAGTATGAGTGTTCCTTTCTCTCCACATCCACACCAGCACTTGTTGTTGCCTCCCCCCACCCTTTTTTAATATGGGCCAATCTTACTGGTATAAGATGCTATCTCAGAGTGGTTCTGATTTGCATTTCCCTCATTGTTAGTGATGGCAAGCATTTTTTCATATCTTTATTGGCCATTTGCATTTCTTCTTTGGAGAAGATGTTTTTTTAGTTCTCCCCGGTTTTTTGATTGAGCTTTTTGTTTTATTTTTGCTAAGTGTTGGGGATCTTTGTTATTAGACCCTTATCACTTGTTGAAGGGCAACTTTTCCCCAAACAGTTAAGTTTCATTTTGTTTTGGTTATTTTCTCTTTTGCCTTAAAGAAAATTTTTAAGTTGATGTAGTCCCAGGTATTTATTTATATATTTATCCCAGGTTGTCCTTCAATATTTTTTAGCATCTGTGGATGTATCCTGAAATGTGTTTCTGAAGTATAGGTCTTAGCATGTTTTGCCTATATTTTCCTCTATGTATTTTATAATTTCAGGTGTAACTTCAACGTCTTCTATCCATTTTGAGTTGATTTTTGTACATGGTGTGAGGGAGTTGTCTTGGTTCATTTTTTTTTGTGTATAGTAGTCCAGTTTTCCCAGCACCATTTATTGAAGAGGCTGTCCTTGATTAAGAACATAAGCTCAGAACTAAAAATGTCTTAAATGTGTTATACAAAAGGAGAATGTTTTATATCAATGAATTAAAAATTTTCTATCTTCTATGACTCCAGAATTAACCACAATGAATGATTGTTAACAAAAACTCCAAAATAATCCCAGAATATTCTGATATAAGCCCATTTTTTATATTACAGCTATTTAGCGTCACTAGTTTCATTAGTGTAAGGAAAGTGGGTTAAAATCAGTTTCTCTTCACCTTTCACACATAGCATGGAGATGTTAGCAAGCAACAGATGGGTAGTCCATTTACAACTATGTATCTATTGTGTGGTTAGGCTACTAAACAGTGTAAAGGGAGCTCAGAGAAGAGTAGTTATTGTTCAGCCTCTCTGAGTTAGAGCCTGTCTCTCTGTCCACCTGCCTGTGTGTGCAGTTTTCCCCATCTCAGAATAAAAGCCATTGGATACTATACATATCCAAGAATTTTTTTTTTCCCCAGCTCAACATGACCCTGCCTGGACTATCTGGTTGCAAGTAAAGCAGATACTGCTACAAAAATTCAGAGCAATTATATATATGGTATATATATTATATATGCTAAAGATATATATATATATTATTTTATATATATATGCTGACTATATATATATGTATATATATATGGTTTTTATTATCTGTCCAGGTGATTATAATGTACATTCCTAATTTATAATCTGATCATTGTCATAATCATTGAGATCATTGTCATAATCTCATTTTAATTAGATGCTATAATCCTTGTCATGTAAACATGCCAAGCCAGGCAGGATCATGTTAATTTGGACAAATGGAATAAAGTCATGGAGCTTTTATTTTATGTCCAACATGCCTTTATCCTGAGCCAGGGACACTGTACACATAGGCAGCCATCAAGAGTGAGCCTAATTCTGAGAGAAGAACAACAGCAATAGTTCCCCTTCTAGCCCCCTTTACACTAGTCAGTGCCCATGATATTGGGTCAACATATGGTAGAAGCCTCCAACCAAAAAGCCAAAGGAAAAAAGCAGCACTTTTAAAACATGGATTCTGCCTCCCAGATTATTTCAGATTCTTACCACCCATGCAGAGCAGTTGTCAGTCAAATGCAATTAAAACAACAGAATTTTCTTAACCAGGAATACAGAAAGTCAAGCAAAAGTCCTTAAAGCCACAAGTGGCCAGTTATCTAACCCCAGTGACCATTTTTAGTTCCAAAGATTCCAAAGACACATATTCAAGATGGTGCCTCTTTTCCCCTCCAAACTTGAGACAGGCACTGCAAATTACAGTCTTTCTTTTTCCATCTTCTCTTTGCCTATTTTCTCTCCAGCATTCTGAGCTTCTCCAAAGTTCTTCAAACTTTCTTCCTTTACTAGGTCTGCCTTCATCAGAGTCTTACCACATTCTCCAGGCCTGCCCTCAGCAGCATCTGGTCATCCCTGGCCTGCCAGAATGGCATCCAACTCCACACCAGCACTCTTCATGCCAGGCATTCTTTTACCATGGTTCCTCACTACCACCATCTACTATTCTAGGGGGCTTCCACCCAGCCTGGCCATGTGGGCTCCTCTTCACTTAACCCACCATTCCCACAGGTCTCTTCCCTTCCCAAAAGTTAGTCTATCCAGTCTCTTTTTTTCTTGCTCACCTTCCACTCCTGAAATCAGAGGCTCCAATTTTCCCCTCACACACCCTCATGGTGATTCATTTATTCTTCTTCATCAGGACCTTAAAACAATAACCCCAGAGGTACTAGTTTATTTGGCTTTTCACCAGAGCTGCTCAATATTAGCAACAGAGTAAAAGAGGGAATTACCCTCATCCAGTTTAGACCATTATTAACCTCTTTGTTTTCCAGACATAGCTAATAACAGAAATGCCTAAATTTTATGAACAATTAATTCTACCCATGTTGGGGTCATGGATTCTTCACAGGCATACAATGGATACACTCTTTCAAATGCCAAGCCATCTGCTGATGTCTAATATCTCACTACTGTTCAGTGAGAAGAAAGCAAAAAATACTCTGCTTTTAACCCATTTTCCCTAACACCCCACCTCAGTTGTATTTACTTTGGGGAGGGGAAGAGTGGATCACTGAAGAAAATGATCACCGTTTGTCACGTTGTAGTTTATAAGTTACTACAAAATCCCAGTTGTTTCCGTTTTTTTTAAATACCATTATATATATATTTTTGCAACTTCTTAGTATTTCCAACCACTTTAATTCCCAATTCATCAAATGTACCAAGAATGTTTATGCCTCAGAGATATCACATATATTAATGCCAGGTCTAGAAAGCACTTTCTTCCACTCTTGCCTGCCTAGTGTGATAAGGTTGTGTCATATCAATTTAGCTAAACCCTAATCACCACAATTTTTTGACCCTGAGATGTTTTAAAATAGCAGCAAACACAAGAAATATTTGAAAAAAGCAAAAAGGGCACAGATATTTTTTTTTCCATAGCAAGTAGTTGGTGCAAGGAAACTGGGCACTGCTGCAGTTCACACAGTTTTTTACTTCTAGGTTGGCTGCTTTTGTTAGAGTGTAGCAACGTTATTTCCTTCAGCAACAACCAGATCCTCTTTTAGGTCCCTCAATAAATATACTAGGTGTAATCTTATCTTTATGACAGGAGTTTCAGTTTTCACTGAAAGTAAATTGAATCATTGAGGTTGGTACTGGAGGTTGTGAGAAATTGATTCAAGTTTCAGTAGATCCTCACCTATTCCTTTTGTCTTCACTCTTCCAAACTTATATCCTCTTCCCAACTTCCTGCCATGGTAACTTCAGTCTCATATGCAGCATCATATGCAAAGCTGGAAGTCTATTACAGACTTCTTAATCAGTCCCATATTTGTGAGCCCAAATTCCTATTAAAAAATCTCATATATCACTTCTAGTGATTCTTTTTCTTAACTCAGACACTAATTGATAGATACACTGCTGTTCTTCAGTTCTCAATTTAATTACCCTTTTTTAAAGTGTTTTCCCATAAAAAATTATCCAGAGTGCGCCTGTTCTCAGTCTTATAAATATTTTCTGCTCAACACCTTACTTTTATTTTCCCAAGCACTACCAACATTTATATTATTTTTAAAGTCAATTTCTATTTTAAAAATGACTCCATAGTTATATTGGTTTCCTTTGTCACTTCATCTCCAATGCCCTTGACAGCATCTTGGTATATAATGGAATCTAAATGCTTTAGTATGCAAGGATAAAAAAATAATGGATTCATACATTCTAGAAAGAGCATATGAAAAAGGAATTTCAAGGATTAATCTGAGTACCTGAGCAGATAGGGATGATTGAAGTTGATACAAGTTTGACTGGAGACAGGATGAAAATTGAGGATGAAAAATTTGAGATATGGTAACAAGATGACTATACAAGATAATTTCACATTTTTGTTGAGAAAAGTGTGAAAAGGTAGTTTCAAAATGAGAGTCTTTCCATTGGCAACCAGGAAAATTATGACACTTCAAATTAATGATGAACAGGTTTTAGGAAATAAAATTTAAGGTTTGTTTTTTCAAATAGAAATTTATGAATTAAAAAGTCAGGATGGGTGGCATACTAATTTGGAAGTACCAGATAACATATTTGAAGTTATGACAGTACTTTAAGATTATCTAGGTTCATTGTGGAAGAGTGTTAAAAGAGGTACAAAGTATTATTTTATGCAATGTAGGAGGCCAGTATAAATATAATGCTTAGGAGATCAAAAGCGACTTCCATAGAAATTGTTACAGATCAACAAAATGAGCTAACATTAAAAACAAGCATAGAATTACACTCTTAATTCCACTGAAACAGCAGCCACAGAGTTTGGCCAGCACACTATGAGTACTTAATCCCCACTACATTGACCTGTTTCTCAACTTTTTGCTCAAATGATCACTGTAATATTCTAAACTCCCCTCAGTATATTCAAAGATAAGTGAGAAAATTGTGTTATCTTTAGCAATAATTTTTAAATTGGGGTAAATTTGTGCCCAATAGTACATTTTAAATGTTTAAAGATATTTCAATTCCTAATGGCATTCAGTGAGTAGAGCTTAGGCTGCTACTAAGCAACTTAATTCAGAGGAAAACAATTCCCCCTCTGCCAACAAAGAAAAATGCATTCCCAAAAACCAAAGGTGCTGAACTTGAGAATCATCGGTCTAGAAGAAGTGTTTTGCAGATAGCTGCTTCAGGACAAAATTTGCATAAGTGCTATAATACTAGTAGAATTTGTGCATGACTATATATGTGTGTGTCTACATATGTACATACACATAAACATATGCAGTCAATTTGCTTAATAAAAACAGATTTAACAGGAGTATTTGCCTGATTATTCCTCAGAGTCTGCACATATTGATGGGACTTTTAATGCCGTAAGTGATATTCTGCATGCCCTGTTTCCCAAACTTAATTGACCTTAAAGTGTATTTGTGATGAAACTTGTTGAGGAATTAATGATCAAGAAAATGTTGGGAAGCACTATTTCAGAGTTAGGTAATAGAACTGTAGTACATAAGAGCTATAATAATATGAGTATAAAAATATTGCTGAAAGATGAGCACATAGACCTGCATTTAGGTCAGGTTTGCTTTATTAATTCAAGTAAAAAATTAGTTTTTCAGGGATTTAATTTGACAACTACTTAAACAAGCTTTATTTTGATAAATAAAATCATATAATTTTACAAAAATAGTTCACTAATTAAAAATATGCTATACTTTTGTATAATAAAATAAATATGTAAAATATGAAACAATAATCACGCAAAAAATTAGACCCCATATAGTAATTATTATGAAAATTAAGTTAGGTAAACCAATACATTTTAGCAAAAATTATACTAACAATAGCATTATATGATTATATGATTATACTAAAATATTATACATTATATGATTATACTAACAATAACATTCAAGACATCCAGAATAAAACTCATACTTAAAATTTATTGTCTTTCATTCATTTGACATCTCAACAAACACATTAAAATTTATTTACTGGGAAAAATCACTAACCAGATTTCAGTGTATTTTGGATTCATTCTAACATTGGTGGGAAAATAGAGACATATTAAAAAATATGTTGACACTTTAAATATAGCACAAATGACTAGATTATCTTTAATTTTTAATTCATTTATTAATTTTTATTGAGGTAACATTGGTTCACTTTCTTCATGATAATTTGGAAGAAAAAGATTACTCTTCCACATTTTCAGGTTCTTCCACCTAAGTAAATACACCCCCAAACACAATCTTCTACATAGTCCAATATGCTCTCTCCCCTCTTTATTGTCACTCCTCTCTACACCCCCCCTTACTCTTCAACTCTGCTAGATAACTTATAGATAAGGCATATTTACGGTAAGATAAAGAAAGTCTAAAAATTAACATTTGAAAGCTTAGAATAGAGCTAAAACATGCAGATGGGGGAGAGGTTAGAAGAGGGATAAGAGCACAGACAGAACCAGGGAGCACATGACTATCACTGATGAGATGGTACACATATACTAACATTAGCTCAATTAAAAGAATAAATAAAATTAAAAGAAAATAAACTATAAATGCAAATCATCCTCTATTTCAATTAGCATTTCCTAGTTCTTATTTCCACATGGAATATAATATAGGGATATTTATTGGCAAGAAATCAATATACAATCAGATTTAAAAAATACTGTATCAAGTTTAGACTATTCTGAGAAATATATGTATAACTTTTATAGAAGTCTATAAGTAATCTAGAGCATAGCCATGACTGGTGATAATGGTAAATGGCCTGGAAAATAAGGTTAAATAAACTTGCATAAATAAAGGTAGGAGTCCTATGAAAAAGATGTGTGACAAAGCATAACATATTAAAGTGTACTTAAATTATGCCAGATATAAAAGGTAAATCATAATTTTAATGTTTAAATTTTATCTAAAATATACTCTATTTATGTATTCAGAAATATCAATAAAGTTAAAAGTATGCAAATGATTAATATATATGGATATAGAAATTAGATAAAAAGATCACAAGTATATTATTTCAGAGATGGAAGTTTTTAAAATTCAACGTGAAGTCATTCTATGAAACTTGACCAAACTGAACTTCTGTTTGCAATCTATATCTCATGCTTTAGTTATCAAGTACTATATAGGAAATTTACCATTACAAATTGACAACTTAATAAAAGTTTATTAATGTGCATTTTAAGGGTCAGGAGTCTGGGAGTAACTCAGTGATTCTGATTCAAGTCCCTTTAAGGCTATGAAAATACTGTGGACTGGGATCACACTCTCATCTGACGGTTTTGGAACAGATCTGCTTCTAAACTCACTTTGTATGTGATCACGAGCATGCTTAAGTTCCTCTCTATTGGCTAAAGATTAGAATTTTGCTTTATCTTCAGACTTCTATAGTGCATAGATGTAGTCACAACTGACATTTTCCAAAGCAAGTCATCCTCAAAAAAGGGGACACCCTGGCAGAAACATTATTTGGAGCACATTATGTTCTATTAGTACAGTGATTTTTATAGAATGTATCAAATATAGACATTCAGGAAGGACACAATAATGGTGTTGATGATAGAGACAGGATTTTTATTTGTCACCCTAGAGACTTCTACTGTATCCTCCTTATCTAAGATTCTTTATCTCCATAAAATGTATTATCTCATAATCCTAATATACATGTTTATTTCCTCACTGTCTCCCCAGCCTAGAATATCAGTGGTATGAGGGTAGGAACATTGTAGACTAAATTCTAGAACAACAACTTATTCACAGTAAGTGCTCAATAGATGTTATATAAATGAGTGAATAAAGTATTATTCTAGATAGTGCATTTTTTGAGGTTGCATAGTAGCAGGAATTTTAAATGTTCTGTTTTGTTGAGTTCATGCTTTCAACACTTAACTCAATTAGCTATTGTTTAATTCAAAAGCATATTTTTGAGCCAAATTTAGCATTTCAGCATGCCAATTAAGTAGACTTTTGTTTTGCAGGAAACTGAGGAAAAGAGATGGAGAAATCTATTCAGTAAAATTTTACATAATGAAAAATAAGATGTGATGCATATGAAAAATATGATTTGTATTGTCACTTCATTATATACAGATATATAACCTAAATGTGTGTGTGTATATATATATATATATATGTAGTCTACAGCTTTAGCTCCAGTTAAAAAGCCACTTTTGATAGAGCTTATAAAAATGCCCATATATTTATCAGATTGTACATTTTCATCTACAAATTGTGTTCCTTGATATTACTCATTATATAATAATAGAATGCCAAAAAGAAATATTGGTGAAAGCTGTAACTTAAATTAGAGTATAAAAACTGTGAAAGTCAGCATTATTACAACTTCTTGAAAATTCAAAATAAGTAAGTGAACTAAATATCTGATTTAGGAGAAGAATGGAACAATGAGTTAAATAAAATAGATACTGAATGAATTAGTTCAACTTGATTTCTCAAATAATAGACTAATTATTTTGTTAATCATTGTGTTGTTTACATATTTATGGATATATATATATATATATATATATAATAGACTATGATTATTTTGAAGAAGGGAAATTAATGTCTATTTTTAAGAACATGACCATATCCAATTCTTGTTAAGATTGAGAAAGCTCCATTTTGATAAATCTGTGCGTATTTAATTATTGTCTATGTTCAATATTTTACATTTCATGCCTAGTGGCATGCATTATATTATTTTGAATATGGATATATATATATATATTTTAAATAGCATCTTGGTTTTCTTTAAATATTCTTGAACTCTTTTGAAATACTTAACCAATATTTATAATAAAAATCTAAGTGAGAACACTTTCTTTTCCTTAAATTTTAGTTCCTTAGACATGATGTGCATGTAATAAATGTTTCTTCCAAATAACTCATAAACTCGTCACTAGCTGTAAGCGTCAATGCTCAATGAAGCATAAATGCAGTAATAACTCAATGTTTAACCCACATTCAGTTTTACACTGGGCAATTTATGTCCCTGGACTATTTTCTAATGATTTCCTTTGTATTGAATATAATTAATAACCAAGAATATGAGTATAAATGAAACCTTAATATTCAAACATTTGTTTTGTTAAATCACGTTGCTTTTTTCTTTTTTTTTTTTTCTCAGCATGCAAAGTTCATTTGATATTAACTCTCTTTGTTCTTGTGGAAGCTAAAGTTCTTTAGTAAATGAAGCTAATTCATAAAATAGTAACAACATGTACGTTTATAATTTTAATGGAGGAAGTTTTGTAAAGAGAAATTACATAGTGCCATGGAAGTAGGGGAGAGACCAGGGAGTTTCCCTGAAGAAATTTAACAGCAATGTGAAGGAGTAATAGAATGCAAATACATTGAAGAGGAGAATGTGCATTCAAGACAGTGCAGGGAATCTATATAAGGCCCAGTGGCAAAGAATGTGTTTCATTTAGTCATTTGGAATAATATAAGTTCGATAGAATAATTAACAATATGAACTACTACCTAGTTTTACTAATCATTTTGGTAAAATTTTGAAGCATTTTGATTTGACTGTCTTGACTAGAATTTTTTTGTGAAATGTTTGCCCTTATAAAGATGAGAAATAGTGAAAACAAAGAGACAAATTATAAAAATGTAATGCAATAACCCAAACAGGAGATTATAGTGGCATATCTAAAGAGTATTTGGAGATAAAGATAAAAGATTAATGCATTTTAAAGGTCCAAGATTATAAATTAGTAGTAAATAAACCCTAGAGACTTAATGTACAGTATAATGAATATAAATAAGAGTTTGCAATAATTATGATAATGATAAACCAATAATGACAGGCATATGACAATATATAATAAATGTGTCAGAGTAATATGCTGTGCACTTTAAATTTTTGTTGTATCTCAAACATATTTGAATAAAAATCAGTAATATAAGTTTATCGTACAAAAAGCAAAATGGTTGGAGTCTAAAGATTTATTATAAGAAATAGGCATGCAAATATTTCTTATGGATACAGAAGATGAGTGAAGTGTAAATAATGATTTATATTATTTTATCTGAAAAGAGTATCTGCTGACACTATTTGAATTATGTCTATTTAGGATAATATGCTTGTTAAGAAAGTTTAAGGTTTTTATGTTTTTGGAGTGTGTAGAGATAAGAAACAACTCTCTCAGATTTATGAACCATTTCTGACTCCTGATGGTGGTACTCAAATAAAAGGCAATGGAAAATTGGTATTTGTTTGGAAATGTGAATAAAATATTGCAAAAACATTTCCTGTACAGGCCGGGCACAGTGGCTCGTGCTTGTAAGCTTCAGCCTATGAAGCGGCTGGAGCTAGGGATCGCGGTTCAAGACCCACCTGGAGCCGGTAGGGAGACCTAGTTCCAAAACAATAGCTGGGTGTGGTGGCGCCGCCTGCAATCCTAGCTACCTGGGAAGCTGAAGCTGGGGATTGCTTGAGTCTGTGGTTCACCGGGCAACGAGAGCCAGAGATTCCACGGGCAAAAATAGCGAAATTTAGTCTCAAAAAAAAAAAAAAAAAATTCCTGTACAATGATACTTGGGAAACTGAGATGTATGGGACAAAAAATATAGAGTTGTAGGTTACAGATCAGTGGGCACAGCATTCAAATCTGGGATCTATCTGGCTTCAACAATTATTCTTTTATTATAGTATCTATTAATTTGATACTTATTTATTCAACTATTCCTAGTTTTGTCTTTATGCTTTATGTCAAATAGAATTGGTGTTTTTTATAGAGGGCATTAGGTATAACATAGATAACAAAATGTTCAATCCACTTTACAAAAGATCCAGTAGCATTCAGGGATAATTAAATGTTTTTCGGGGAAATAAAACACATGAAATATGAACCCATATACTTCATAGTGAGTGCAGCAGAAAGGAAGTTGCAAATGATGTTTTTAGAAGTGCACTTATGACAGGTTACATTCCTGAAGACAAGAAATTGGTTGTCATAATACACTTATCAGCAAGACATTAAATGATGACAAGTACAGGAACAGAAAATTGGTTAACATAACATAAATTGTGGAGAAAAGTATTAGAAAACTGAATATAGAAAAAAAAATGCTTACAAAGACATAACATATTCAAAAACTTATTTTGGTTATAGTTTTAAGATACTACTTTCGATCAACTATGAGCTATACAATGACATTTATACTTATGACTTTCTCTCACTTAAAGATTTATTTATAGTTTCCAACATAGCAAATGTGGCCAAGATTCAAAGAGGTGTCTTTAGATAGTCATAGCAATCTTCTAATTAAATCGATTGGTAGGGCCTGTGTCTTTCCATATATGTTGTTACCCAGTTACCTAACTAAAAATGTCAGTATAAATTAATGACCACAATCGTTTCATGAACGTTTTTATGCTCTGCTTTTGGTGGATGCTCAGAATTGACTGTTATAAACCTTGTTTGGCATTGGTTCACATCTCTATGTCCTTCTGGCTCAATTTAGCTTGGACCCAGACACTGGAGGTGGCAGCTACACTGATGTGTTGGTTCTTTTTTGTCAACTAGATGGGTCACATGGCCACCAGATATTTTCATGATATTATTTTTAGTGCATATCTAAGAATATTTTCAGCTGTGATTAACATTTGAATCACAATAGACTGAGTAGTGTAGAGTGCTAGCCTTAGTGTGGTGTAGACTTCAGTCAAGCAGTTACAAGGCTCACTTGTAGAGAAAAAGAACTCTTCCCAACTACCTTGTGTTGGGATTTGGTCTTTCTCTTCCCTTTGAACTCCAACCAAAACAATGACTCTACTTGAATCTCAAACTTGCTGACTGCAAATACTTGGATTTCTCAACTTTCATATATTTATTTATTTGTGAGTCTTGCTACAGTCTTATTTTTTTTAATTCAAAGTAAGAATTTTTGGTTTTTGCAATTCTGTACTAATTTTTATTTCAGTACTTTTGCTTTGATTTTTGCTACTTTATATTCATATTTGATCTCTGTGTTATTTTTTTTTAAACCAAAAGTTGAAAGAGGAGATTATACATTTGAGCTCTTTCTGGTATCTTGGTGTGGATCTGTATTGCTATATACTTCCCTCTTACCACTTTTTCTGTGCTTGTCTATGTCCTGTGTCTGTGCTGGATTGTAGTGTACTTATATTCATTTTTCTTGAGGTAATTTTTCTTTGATTTTCCAATTAACTCAGTCTTCAGTAGTGTGTTGTTCAATATTTAATTACTAAAGAATTTTTCTTCTTTCTTTAGAGAAAGGATTTCTTGTTTAATACTTCTAGAATTTGAGAAGATGCTAAGCATGATTTCAATCTTCATCATTTAAGAAAAAATATCTTTTGTGTGTCCCAGAATTTAGTGTATTCTGCAGACTATTCAATTTGAAGCTGAGGTAGAAAATGTATACTCTGTACTACGGAGTGCAGTGCCTTGTAAATATGAGGTATAATTCTCTATGTAAGTCAATTATATAACTTTATTTTCTGTCTAGTTATGGCCACTGACTCTCTTCCCTTCTCTGCCATAATGTGTTTTACATTCAGTCCTATGAATCACTGTTCTAGTTGTTCCATTCTACTTCTGATATTGGGTTGGAGCCATCAGCATCTGTGGTGTTCTCTCTATTGTGCCACCACAGGCTGGCTCTATTCTATAAATCTCATGATTCCAGAAAACTTCCACTTTTACAAGACCACAAACTGGCTCTATGCTGTAGCTTATGTACTAATCATTTATATAGAGTTCTTGGATCAAAAATATACCAATCAGATGAAATTGGGTGCATTCGAGATAACCTGGATGGACCTAGAGGAAATCATATTAGCAGAAACAAGTCAAAAAGAAAAAGACAGAAACCAAATGATTTCACTAATATATGGGATATAGGAAAAACAAATGAAGGGCCAGGAGGAAAAGTCAAAGCAAGCTAAAGCCAAACTAAAGGACACAACGGGGGGTGGGGTATACGTGAGTGTGTAGTCAGTGAGGGGAGGTTGTGGGTGAACCCCTGGGAATACAAAGATATGATATTGATATATATATATATATATATAATTTAAAAATATATATCAATCAGGTGTGAGGTATGAGCTGGTTGGTACAAAATAGACTAATTAGCAATAGTTTGAAAAGTGATTGAATATGACTTTAGGGTGGGCCAGGATTGGAGAAAGCTGAGAACACTGTTCTCAGCTCCAAAAGAAATGCTTCAACTTCCAATAAGAATTGTTTTAGCCTACAAGTGAGAGAGACAGAGACTTAGAGAGAGAGACCTCCATCCTTGGCCTCTGAAGAAGGAAAAAGGACCAGCAGCCACATCTAGCAGCTGACCTCTAGGAAAAGAAGCTGAAACATTTGCAGAGACTGCATCTCCAGTCCTATTTCTTTCTTTTTGATTTTCTTTTCATTTTTTCCTCTCTTTTTTTTTGAGACCAAGTCTTGCTATTTTGCCCTGGGAATTTCAGGCTCATGTTGCCCAGGTAGCTGGGATTATAGATATGTGCTACAATACCCAGCTATTTTTTGAGATAAGTCTTGCTATGTTGCCCTGGGTGGGTCTTGAACACATAGACTCAAGTGATTCCTAGTCTCAGTGTCACTTCATAGGCTGTGATTAAAGGCATGTGCCACCATACCTGGCCCTTCTAGTCCTGTTTCTGACATCATCTGACAGAAGCACCAAAGGCCCTGGGCCTGGGTCTCTTAGAGCTGCTTGTTTTTGGTGCAATCCAACAACTCACAAAGAACTGTTAACACTTGGTGTCTGTGGTACCACCTCTGGCTGACCAAAAGTGTCCATGACCAGAGGTCAATACTGTCCAGCACTATTTGTGACCAGTGATGACCATCGCTGCTGTCCAATACTCTTGATGACAGCTGACAGGCAATCTGCTTGTCTAATGTCTATTCTCCAGGTGAGATAGCCAACCCATTGTGGCTACATTAAGCAATTGGTGTTCCCTTATAAACCCTATAGTTGTTGGACACTGTGGTATCTTGCAATCAAGCACACTGGTGAGAATCCACAGACAGTGACCTGTCCTCCACTGGATACTCTGGCTATACCCCTTGGTATTTGTCCTTCTCCTCTCTCCCCTTTGCACCCATTTTTATTCCTATGATATTTTCCCAGATTATTCATCTCTCCTTTTTTATATATTGAGACTTCTTTTGTTCCATCATCATCATCATCATCAACATCATCATCATCATCATCATCATCATCATCATCATCATCGTATACCTCAAAGTTTTCCCAACGCCATTGTATTCAAACGGTGAAACTCCTTTCTTTCTGCTTCATTTTCTGCCCTCAGTTCATTGATTCTATATCCAAGGATACTCATTTATTTTTCTGAGTTTTCTTGGCATTCCTTCATTTCTTTGAAATTATTTATTATTGCAGTTCTAAGTAATGTATCTCATAGGAGAAAATGTACTCCATCTTTGAAGTTGTGTTTTACAGATTTATCTTCTCCATGTATTGTGCAAATCATGTACGCATTTGTTGAGTTTTCCTTTCTTGCCATCTTTAGCTTTGGAAACTTGCTGCTGCATGTGAGGTTTTCTCTGGTCAGGTCTCCACCGCTTCATTCATCAGGGGACTTTCCTGTTTGAATGAGCAGCTGGTTGGATATAAGTGGTCAGATCTCTGCCTATCCTTGCATCTTCCTTGGTGCAGGTCCAGAGTTGCTCTGGTCTGAGTGGACACCAGCATGGTCTTGCATGTGATCATGAGGTTTCTCATTGGTCTGGCAAGTGGTTGTGCCACGATTTTAAAATGAGGATATCATGAACTTTTATTTATAGTTTCTCATTTTATTTGCTCTCAAGTCAATAAAATGGATAGTATATGGAATATGTATTCTTTACACAAAATTGAAGGATCAAATGAATGTATGATTTAGAAAATTGTATTTTAGACTCCTTCCAAAAATATACAAGCTACTCCAAAAACTTCACTGAAAAGTTTGACTATAAATTTCAGATAACTTAGCTATTTAAAGAGATTAGAATATCTTTTACATATTTTTGTTTCTGTAGATATGACTATTAAGCCATGAAAGTTCACTTTTTTGCATTGATTTCTAAGAAATCATTGGTAACAAGAAACAGTTCTTAGGAGTTGAAAATTTGTAGCAGAATATAAATTTCTACATAATATTTGGAAAATAATATAAACAAAGTTTCTGTAAAGTATACCAACAGCAAAATTAAAAATGGAAAAAAAATGTGGGAAAAATTAAAGCACTGATCCTAGACATAAGAGATATAATATTCAAATACAAGGTTTCAAGTATGGGGCACAAAGTAAACAAAGGGAAAGTCCTCTTTAAATAAATAATACAAGAACAACTGTCATAGCCTAAATCCAGGGCCAATGAACAGGAAATTTATCGAACTTTTAAGGAAGGACATACCAATTCTATTGAAAACAGTACAGAAAAATAATAAGATAAAATCTTGAATACTTTATGAAAAAAATAGCATACCTATATTCAACCATGATTTAAGAGAGATTTTGACTTGTGAGTGCCAAAGTGATTATAAATTAATTAGAATAAACTTTTATATGTAAGAATATAATGTAAAAAAGGTCTGGAGCAATAAAAAGCATTCATTGAATGTGCTCAATAAATAAATGTTAATGTTGCTAAAACAACAAAAGTAAAAGTAATATCATAAGGGGTTGGAGAAATAGGCAGATAATGGAAAACACAAGATATCTTGAGTTGTTTGAGTAGGTTATCTTTAAATTAACAGTGGTGGTGTGGCATTGGAGGACTTTGGACATTTAATGAATGTGTTCACATGTGTTCAATTATGAAATATGTTTCGTTATGATAATTTAATTAATTTTACAATCTCAAGGAATCAGAATGTATCTAATCGTTGGTCACAAAGACCATGTGTACTACCTATGAAATAAATATCATAGAATCATGAAATTTAAGATATGTATAGAGCAAGAGAAATTTAACAAAAATCAAATTTTTACTACTACTAAATATCTACTAAAGACTTGCTGTTTAATTTCATAGACAAAAGCCTCCTATCCTAATTACATTACTTCATGTATTTGTCAATACAACAAACATAATGTATTTATCAGGGAATATGTATTAATGGCATCTTCCTAATTCTTTAACCAAGTCCACAACTATGTGAATTTGAAGAAGTAATATGAAGATTTCAATTTGCATTAAAGACAAAATATTATAAAAGGCTATTTTTTAGATTTGTTAGATTTGGTTATTTCTTGAGTTTCCTTTCCAAGCCCTTCTTTTAATAATCTGGTTCTTGCTCATTTTCCCAGGCTTCTTCCCTCCCCTCCTATCATTTAAAAAGCATGATCTCATTTTGGTGGCAATTCTCCCCCCACTGGAATTTGCAAACTAATTTGCCTCTGTAGATCATCAATTCTTTGTGATAAAACATGATATTTATGAAATATATCTAACTTATATTTGTGAGATTCTGTAATACACACGAGGGATAAATATAAATTTGGAAGTAATTTTGTCTTGATTCTAGTAGTACTGATCTGTGGCAAGTACTAAATATATATTTCTTAACTGTCCATTATTACATACCAAATAAATATTTTTAATAACTTTAATTTGTGTATTTTAATGTTTAAAACTGAATTCTTAGTAGTACCCCAAACAGAATATATTTGATATATTTTTCTTATCATAACTATTTCATATTTTTTCTCAATAGTTAACAAATTTGTCCCCTTGACCTTTACTATGGTGTGAGATCAAACAATAAAAAATACATTTCATATGAAATAAATATTACTAGTGCATTGACTTCAAAATAGAAATATGATCTTAGGTTTTCAAGTCAGGAACACTACAATCACGTGAGTTCTTAAAGAAATGGAGTCAAGGAGATTTGGGTTAATATTAAGGTAGAGATGTGAAGCATGAAGAAAAGTCTATTTGCCACTGCTGGCTTGACGATGGAGGAAATCATGTAAAATTCAAGACTGAATTGAATTCTACTAACTAGGGACCTTGGAAAACTGCCTCCAGTCCTAGGTTGAAGTGCAACTCTCTTGATACACTGACTTTTGTGTCATAAGATAGTGAAGAAAATTCACTTAAGGCACAGAGAACATTAATCTATCAAACAGTGAAGTAATACATGGGTAAACTATTATGTTTGAAGAAAATTCAGCTAAGCCACAGAGAACATTAACCTATCAAATGGTGAAGTAATAAATGGGTAAGATATTATGTTTTTTTAAAATTTTTATTGAATAATATATATATATATTACATCATTTTAATCCCTGGGGGTTACCCACCATCTCTCCTCCCGTACCGCTCCAGCTGGTCTCCACCCTCCTTTTGTGTACTTTCATTTGGCTGTACATATAGTAGTGAAATCATTTGATTAAGTCTTTTTCTTTCTGACTCGTTTCAGCTAATATGATTTCTTCTAGATACATCCATGTTTCCATAAATTCATCAAATTTGTCATTTTAATTGATGAGTAATATTCCATTGTGTATATATACCACATATTTTTCATCCATACGTCTGTTTGGGGGCATTTGAATAGTAATGTGTCCTACAGTATGAGAAAACTTATATGACCCTTTAAATAAATATTTTTAATGTTGTGTTTATTACCTAAGAAAACATTCGATATTAAGAGATTTTGATTATGTTGAAAAATAATTAAAGAAATTTAATTTCTTAAAGAATTATAATCACATGTTTACTTTTAGTGAAAATATAATCAATGTATTGACAATAAACAAAATTTGCCTCTATTTCTATAGAGATTTCTGTAAAGGTTATAAATGGGCAAAGTACTAGAAAAGAAGAAAAAGTGTGTTTCAAATCAATCATTTGATACGCAGCTAGTCTTTTGATTTTTGTGTGTGCTTTTTTTTAATATTTGAAAGGTCATGATAACTGTTTTCTGAAAGGACTGTGAGATTTTAATGAGAAAATGCATATAAACGCACTTTGTAAAGTATAAACTGCACTGTAAAAGTGATATTATTGGACTGCTGTAAAGTCAAGTATCAATGCTGAAGTTTTCTTAGTTATTTCACAATAACTTGTATAATTTCATGGTAATTTGACATGGATTTATCGAAAATGTGACAAAAATCTATCTTTATTTTTGGAGTAACATTAGTTACTTTACTTAATGTGATTTAAGGATGTATGTTCACATCTCTTTAGATACTTGTTACCATACCACACCTACCTCCTAAGCACCAATAATTATATTTAAAATTGCAGAAAATAATGTTGCTCCAAGGAAGATTTAAAGTAGAGTTGTTAAATATTTTTGATAAATGATTTTATCTTTATTATAATGAAAAAATCCAACCAATTAAATATCACTTTGTAATTTATGTATTTAAAAATTATTAAAACAGCAAATTCAGTGACAAGAATATTTATATCATATATATTTTAATATAATTTTTGATAAATCACCAGGCAATGCAAAAAAAAAAAAACACCCACTAAGTCAGTGATGTATGCAAAGTTTTCTGAAGTTTAGATACTTGTCAGCATAAACTCATAAAAATATTGAATATATTACAAGACTCAGGAATATATTTAATAGAGTGATGCTGTTTTAATTTACAATTATTGTCCAATAACAACTTGTTGGTTTTCTAGAGCTATCATCTCCTTATTTCAGTTTTTTTTAACCCTGTACCCTTTTGTTATTTTCTGAAAGCAAGTGACCTAGTAAATGCCCAATATAATAAATTTTCATTTAAAGTTTTTCACTAAATCTGTATTAATGCTGAATTTTGTTATTTTAATAACGATGATAACAATAATGGCTAAAAGGATTCTAAGGATTTAATGTTCTGAAATGTTCTGAAATATATAGATGTTGTATAAAGATTCTAATGGGTACTTATTATCATCTCTTTATTGATATAAAATGGAAAATGATCATAAAGAGTTATACAATATACTCTAAGATTAAAGTTCTGGTAAAATTTTAAGAAGGAGCCTTAATTTAACATACGTCTGACCATTACTCCTAGTGACTCACACATTTGTGTTTGACACATATACATGTATATATGTGTATGTGTGTTTGTATTATAAAAAAATGGGTCATTAGCCACATTAGTGAGTCTAGAAGAGACAACTCTAGAAAAATCAATGTGGCAATAATAGGTGCAAGAAACTATGTCCAAAAAATAGAGCATTAGAAAAAGCTGTATTATATGTCTCAAATATGATTATTCGAAAGTCAGACACAGAAATGACTAAAGACAAGCCAATTAATGTCACTTAAAATGTGAGTTATTAAAGAAATAAATGTCACTTAAGACAAAATATGGTATTAGACAAGAATATTTTGAAAAAAAAGAGTGACCTTAATTTTCCTAGTTCTATGAAAGCTGTATAAATTTACTTCTTTTAAAATTTAGCCTTCTTTGAAATATTTAAAATAAAAGGGGAATGTAGAAAATATAAGTTTCACTTGGAAACAACCTAAATAAGAAATCTAACATTTTAACTTTTTTAGAAGTGTGAAATGTCTATGAAAATAATTTATAATAAATGAATTAAGCATTTTATCATAGAAAAACATGTTACTTCTACAAAGTAGAAATATATGATTAAAGTATTGAAATCAGCTCAATAGAAAATACACAGATAATAAATATAATTACAGTAAAATAAAAATGTATTAATAATGCTCAAGATCTCTTATCATGAGATTGAGAGAGTAGGAATTTGTTGCCTGAAAAACCCTACCATATTTGTCTTTGACCCTTTGATTCTCTTAGTAACATTTTTCACAATGCATTTATCCTTGAGCAATCTTTTCAGATCATCCCATTCCCCTGAAGATGGAAGGAAAAGACTGCAGGGCCTTGTGACACAACTGGTAAGGACAGGATCAAGAAGCATGTGTGAAAGTGTCAGAAGTGGCCACAGTAACTGATAACTTATTTTAATACTAAAACCCCCTGGTCTGGGTGGAATTTGGACTCCATTTTCTGAACATGTGACAAGAGAAAGCTTAGTTTGGCATCTGCGCCTGGGTATCAGAGGGGGTTCTCTCAGAACTTGTTTCACCAGTTCCATCCGCCACCTGAAGTCTGACCCACAGACCCATTCCTCATGTTTATTAAAAAACAAACAAACAAACAAACAAACAAAAAAAAAAAACCACACAAACCAACAAGAAAACCACCTCTCTCCAGAGAGTCCTCAAAGGTTATCCATGGAGTTCTGTGGCCTGCTCCATATTTGTAGTAATCCCTGATACTCTTGATTCCATTCTGTTTCTCTGGGTCTCATTTCAGTCTTGAGTGATATCCTCACTGGACACAACCCACACTTGATTTCCAGTAGCTACAGGAAAATATATTAAAGTTACTTTTACATGTCTTTACCTAGCAGATTGACAAATTTCAAATGCTTATGCCACAGTGGACATTTTTATGATATTAATGTAAATTGATACAGTCTTTATGGAAGGATATTTGGCAGTAGCTATAGAAACTGTAAATGACAAAAAATACCAAGAAAAAATACATCAATAATATAAGACCCTAACATGAAGGGAAATCAAGTAGATGACACACATAAGAATACAGTAGATCTAAATGACATCAGTAGTCGGGATATCTACACTCAAAAGTCTGAATCATAAGTAAATTCTACATTAAAATTGCCTCAACACTCATCATAATATAAGTATTATTATTTTAGTACTTTGATTTTACACATGAAGAACTAATATTTTCTAGGAACAAATATTGTCTTATAAAAATTTTTGTTTGAGTAAATTTGTGTGTGATAATGATTTTAATTACATTTTGTGTCTATTAAACAGGCAGTTTACATAATTATGTTGCCTGAAAGGCAATTCTCACCATGGGAGAAGTTAAAAAAAAAAGTGTGATGGAGGATTTGTTTTCGATGTATGCATAAACTCAAATTAAAAAAAAATAACCTCTCTACTGAGAAAAAAATTAAACATTATTTTTATTTTTTACTATTGATTATATTGTTGTTTACAAATTTATATTTATTTGTGTATATATAGATATAAATTATATTACATCATTGCATTCCCTGGTGTCCTCCCTCCAACTTATCACCCATCATCCTTCATCTTGATCTTCTTATGTTGCTTCCTTCCTCAATTTCTCCCCCTTCCTGTTCCCAACTGCTTGACCCTTTTCTGTTGTTAGCTTGCTTTGACTTCTTTATGGTCTTTTGCTTGTAACACCTCTATCTCATCTATTGGTGAGACTATATGGTATCTGTCTTTTCCTTTCAGGCTTATTTCTACTAATATGATTCCCTTCAGGTCCATTCATATTATCAAAAATGTTTCATATTTGTCAGTCTTTTGATTGCAGAGTAATATTCCATTGTGTAAAGTTATCACATATTTTTCAACCATTCATAAGTTTTGGGGGCATTCAGGTTGTTTCCATTGCTGGCTTTTGTAAATAGTGTTGTGATAAACATCTAATATAGATGTCTATTTAAATTAGTGTTTGGTGCCCTTTGGGTAAATTCCTGGAAGTGGGATTGCTGGATCAAATGTTAGCTACATTTTCAGTTGTTTGAGGGTCCTCCATAGTGGTTGGACCAGTTTGCCTGCCCACCAGCAGTGTTAGAGTGCTCCTTTCTCTCCACATTCATGCCAGGGCTTGTTGTTGCCCATTATTTTGTATATGGACCATTCTTTCTGGTGAAAGATGGTGTTTCAGTGAGTTTTTGATTTGTATTTCTGATGCCAAGCATTTTTTTTTCATATACCTGTTGACCATCTGTATTTCCTTTTTGGAGAAGAGTCTTTTTAGTTCTCTCATTTTTTAATTGAACTTTTTGCTTTGCTTTTGCTAAGTTGTGTGCATTCTTTATGGATCTTTGTTATCAGATCCTTATCACTTGTGTGGAGGGCAAAAGTTTATTCCCATTCATTTGGGTTTCTTTTTGTTTTGGTTATTGTCTCTTTTATTGTACTGAAGCTTTTTAATTTGATGTATGCCTGACTGTTTTCCTTCATTTTTTAAGCATCTATAGATGTGACTTGAATTGGGTTTTTGAATTGAGGTCTTGGTGTGCTTTGTACATATTTTCATCTATGTATTTTTTTTTTTTTTTTTTGGTTTCAGGTCTTACATTCTTTATCCATTCTGAGTTGGTTTTTGTACATGGTGAGGAAGTTATCTTGGTTAATTTTTTGCATATAGTGGTCCAGTTTTCTGAGGATCATTTATTGAAAACAGTATCCTTGTTCCAATGTATATTTTTTGCCCTTTTGTCAAAAATCAGTTGACTATATGTATGTTTTTATTTCTTGAAACTCAATTCTGTTTCATTGGTCTGAACAGTTTTTGTTCCAGTACCATATTATTTTAATTATTGTGACTTTGTAGTATAATTCGAAGTCTGGAATTGTAATACTCCATTTTCTCTTCTTTTAATCAGAGATCTTGAATTTTTGAGTTATTTTTTATTCCATTGAATTTCAGTCATTTTTGTTCTACTTTTTAAAAGAAAGTCATTGGAATTTTTATTGGAATTTCATTAACTCTAGATAGCTTTTGGTAGAATTGCTTTTTTGATACTGCTAATTCTTCCAATCATGTCTTTCCATTTTTTATGCCGTCTATTTCTTTTAACAATGTTTTAAAGTTTTTTTTTTGCATAGATCTTTCGCACTTCATTTGTCAACTTTATTACCAGGTGTTAAATATTCATTGGTGCATGATAAATGGAATTTGCTTTATTTAAAAAAAAATCTTCTTCTGGTTGACTTTTTCATATAAGAAGGCCATTGGTTTTGTGTGTTGAATTGTATCCAGTTACCTTACTAAACTGGTTTATTATTTCAATAAGTTTTTCTGTGTTTTTAGGGGGGGGTGTTCTCTATATGAAGTATCATATCATCTGTATATAATGATACCTTTATTTCTTCTTGTCCTATTTGTATTCTTTTATATCTTTCTCTTGTCTTATTGTCCTAGCTAGAACTTCCAGTATTATGTTGAAAAGCAGTGGTGAAAACAAGTATCCTTGCCTGGTTCTAGATCTTAATTGAGATAATTTCAGTTTGTCCCCATTAAGAATGATGTTTGCTGTGGGTTTGTCATAAATGGTTTTTATTGTGTTGAGATAAGTTCCTTTTATTCCTATTTTTGTAAGGTTTTTCATTATGAATAGGTGCTGCATTTTATCAAATGTCATTTCTACATCTATCGATATGATCATATGGTTTTGGTTTTCTCCTTGTTGATGTGATGAATTATGTTGCTTTATTTTCAGATGTTGAACCACGCTTGTGCCCCTGGATGAATCACTCTTGGTCATGATGGGTCATGATGAGTAACTTTTCTTGTGCACTGTTGGATTCTATTTGTGAGGATTTTGCTTAGAATTTTTGCATCTGTGTTCATTAGAGATATTGGTTTTCTTTCTTTGGTTTTATCTGTTTGGTTTTGGTGTTAGTGTAGTGTTTGCTTCATAGAATGTATTCAGCAGTTTTCTTTCTTTCTTAATTTTTGGAAGAATTTTAATAGTACAGGTGTCATTTCCTTTTTGAATATTTGGCAGAATTCATTTATAAAACTGTCTAGAACTGGGCTCTTGCTTTTAGGGAGATATCTGATGACTGCTTCAATTTCACCACTTTTGTTTGGCCTATTTAAGACTCCTATGTCTTCTTTGTTCATTTTTGTGTGGCTGTATCATTCTAGAAATTTTTCCATCTTGTTCCAGTTGTTGCATTTGTTTGCATAGATGTACATAGTAGTCTCTAATTATCTTTTGAATTTTTGCTGTGTCATTTGTTGTGATTTTTCCTTTTTCATTTATGATCCCGTTTAGTTAAGCTTTTTTCCTTTTCTTTTTGTGGGACTTTGTAGGGGGTTTATCATTTTATTTATTGTTTCAAAGAACCAAGTTTTGGTTTCATTTCTCGATTGTCCTTTTGGTTTAATTCATTTATTTCTGCTTCACTTTGTATTATTTCCTGTCTTCTGCTGGGCTTTGGATTCTTTTGTTATTCTTTTTCTAGTTCCTGAGTTGGGATATTAGGTTGTTTCTTTGTTTCTTTTCACTTTTTGATATAAGCCAGTATTGCTTTCCTCTTAATACTGCTTTTTCTGAGCCCCATACATTTTGGAATGTTGTGTAGTCTTTATCATTTGCTTCAATGTATGTTTTCATTTCTTCTTTGATTTCCTTATTTACCCAGTGGTCTACCAATGGCCTTCCAGTGGCATGTTGAAATGTATTCTTTCCCTTAGTGGTGCAGTGTCCTGTAGGTATCTGTCAGGTCCATTTGATCTAGTCTTCCTTTAAAGCGCTTGTGTCTTTGTGTAACTTCTGTTTTGCTGCTCTGTCCTTTGGTGAGAGTGGAGTGTTAAAGTCACCTACCACATATGCATTTTCAATAAAGTTTGCTTTCAGTTCTGTTAGTAGTTGTCTGATACGTTGTGATCCAACCTCGTTTGGAGAATATATATTAATAATTGTAATGTATTTGTGGTGAATTAATCCCTTTCTCATTAAGTAGTGGCTTTCCTTGTCCATTGTCACTTTTCTTAATTTGAAGTCTGTTTTATCAGTTATAAGAATGACTACTCCTGCTTTCTTTGGGGAACTATTTGCTTGAAGTATTGTTTTCTCGTTCCTTATTTTCAGGTTCTCTTTGAGGTTCAGATATACTTCCTGGAGGCAGAAAAATGTTGGGTTCTGATTTTTTACTCAGTCTGCTACTCTGTCTTCTAATTGATGAGTTTGTACCATTAACATTGAGTGACTATTGATACTTGGGAGTCTGAAGTTGGTGTTTTGGTCATAATTTTTGTATTATATTTACTCCCTCCCCCCTTTATTCTTAAACCTTAAGCCTTTGGTCTTAAGGCTTCTCTTAGTGTTTCTTGGAGGCGAGTTCAGTTGTGTTGAATTTCTGAAGAATCTGTTTATTTGTGAAGATTCTAATTTTTCCAACATAAAGGAGGAAGAATTTTGCAGTGTACAGTATCCTTGGCTGACATTTATTTTCTTGGAGATTTTTGGATGTGTGGCTCCATTCTTTTTGCCTGAAGTGTCTCTTCAGAGAAATCTAAATTTAGTCAAATAGGCTTTCCTTTGTATGTTATCTGTTTTCAATCTCTAGTCAGTTCCATTTTTTTTCTTATTTGGACTCTTGGAAGTATTACAATTATATTTCTTGCCATGGTTTGTCTTACATTAAAGTATTTTGATGTTCTTCTGGCTTTTGCATATCTATTTTCATCTCTTTCTTCATGTTAGGGAAATTATCCTCCATTATTACTTTAAATAGACTTTCAGTCCCTTGACTATCTTTTCTCTATCTGTGATTCCAATTACTCATATTTATTTTCTTTAAGGAGCCTGGAATATCTCTGAGTTTCCATCTGTCATCCCTTGAATTTCTTTCTTTTCCTCCTTTGAATATTTTTATTTCAGTGTCTTCAGGATTATTGATTTGTTCCTCTACTTCTTCTAATCTATTTTCATGGATTATCCCTGTTTTTTGAACTCCTCTCATGCTCTTTTATATACCCTGAGTTTCTTTATGACCTGTAGTTAGGCATTCAATCTCTTTGTTCAGTTCCTCAATTATGTTATCCTACTTATGCATTTATTTTTATAAATTTCTAATTCTTCATGCATTTTTGTCATGTTCGATTTAAGCTCTTAACTCGTTGACTGCCTTTGCCATCCTGAGTTTGAATTCCTTGTCTGACATATATTCTTCAAAGTCATCGTCACTGGGTTCTGGAGATTGTCCTTTGGTGGTGTATTAGTACTCGAAGGGCTTGCTTGAACATTGCAATTTTTCTTCATCCTGTTGTTTGTTTTCATATTTGATCTATGCAATGAGCCACTGTGGATTTGTATTGGTTGGCATGGTTATTAGTGTCCTTTGTAAGTTTCTGATTAATTCTGCCCTGTGCCTGTGTTCCTGTGGTGGTTAGCTTCCTTGATTCTGCTCCTGTTATTTTAGTGTTCCCCAGATAGTATTTACCCGAGAGTGGCTTTGTCTGGTAGCAGATCTAAGGTTTTTATTTCTTTGTTTACTTATTTATTATTATTTTTTATTTTTTTGTTTTAAATATCTATTACCTCTTGGCAGGTGTGTATTCTCAGCATTGTGTTGTGGCTACTTTTAACTTCTTTTTCCATAGCAGTGCTATTATTGTGGTACTGGTGTCCTGGGCTTTCAAAGTCAAAGCCAAAGATACTTTTCTTACCTGCAGAAGATGGGCACCTTGGAGACTGCCAGCTGCAGTTGCCCCAGGGGCTGGCTGTTGCTGGAATCCAGGGGAAGTCTAAACATAATTTAAAAGTTTATAATTTAAGGAATTTTGAGAAATGTATACGTACTCTCTGTATCTACTATCACAAAAAAATCTGATCATTTTTAACCCTGGTATACTTTTCTGTTTATGTATTTTTTTAAACCATTGTTTATGATCTTTGTCTTCAAGTACATATTTTATTGAGTTTTTCATAGTATAATATTTTTACTTGTTGATGCTATTATAAATTGCAATTTTACTTCCAATTTCTAAATTTTTGAAGCCAGCACCTAGAAATGCAATTGATTTTTGTATTCAGCCTTCTGTGATTTTCTTAAAGTCAGTATTTACTTCTAATTATGGCTGTTGTATATGTTTAGAATTTTCTACTGAATGTGAATAATGAGTGTTTTCCTTATTCTTTGCCATTCTGTATCTTCATTCCTTTCTTCTGAGGCTACATTCATTCCTCATGGCTTTTTCTTTTCCTTTGTCCTCTTCATTCCTTTTTCTGTCCTTCCCTTAATCTTCTTTTAGGCTAAATATGATATTGATTATACTCATTTCCTACTATTTATTCCATAAATGTTTTTATCAGAAATGAATTTTAATACTGTTGATTATTTTATTGCATCTATCATTACTATACAACTTTGCTTTCTGCGTTCATGTAGTCAAAAACCATTGATTTTTTCATTCCTGTAGTAAACCCCACTTATTCTTTATATAGTTTCTTGTTACCACAGTTTTAAATTTGATTTACTAAAACTTCTGTTGTGGAGCAGGGAGAGGGGTAAAAACAAAAACCTTCCTTAGGATATTTTCATTTATTAATCATGGATTTTTACGATGCTATTGGTCTCAGAATGGTTTGGGATGTTCTTTGCACTTCTATTTTCCATAGAATCTTTATTCATATCTTTTTTTTTTAATGGTAATATTTGATTGCAAAATCATCTGGACCTAGAGTTTTCTACCTTGAGAGATTTGTGCATGTGTGTGTGTGTTTTTCAATTCCCTAATGCGGTACTATTAATTTTAGCTACTTATAAGGAGTAATTGTGTCTTTCAAAGAATCTATCCATTTTATGTAACCTACACTTTTTTAAGGTTTCTAGAGTTGTTCTAATATTTGTTTATTGCCCTATAATGGCAATAGAATATGTGACAATCTGCTCTCCTTCCAATAGTAATTTGTATCATCTTTTTCTCATTTGTCATATGTAAGAGATTTATCAATCATATTGATATTAAAAGATCATTTACACAAAACATATAAAGATCTGTGATAATTCACTTATTGAAAATCCTTTTCCTTTGTGGGCAGTGAATGGAGTTCTAGAAAATGAGCATAAAAGGGTTATGTAGTAATCTTTAGGTCCCTCCTTCATATGACCACAGTCGTTAGCCCTGGTATTCACCAATAGTCATAAATGATCTAGATATCAATGCCTCACTTCATGGGTATGTTCTCTGTAAACCCTCCACTTTTTGGCATCTGATGCATTCTATTATCAAGATGAGATGAAATAAGATAAGAAAAAAACTCATCAGGAATGGCTAAAATGTGGGAATGGTCAGGGAGGGTGGGGGGGGGGTGAACCCCGGGAATAACACAGATGTGAAATTTATATATGAATAAATTATTTGATTAAAAAAAGAAAAGAAAAGGCTCAAATGTATAACTTCAAGAGAAGTTTCTATTCAACACTCAAAGACCTCTCTATGTACCACCACAGTACACATATTTTGTTGGTTTTCTTTTTTTTGAGGGGGATACTTTCCATTATTCAAAAATAGTAAGAAAGAAACAATGTGCATAGACCTTACCTCTTCAAAGTCTTGTGGACATTGTAAAAGATACTAGTGTTTAAAATCTCCATGTCCAATACAAAAAAGGAGTTCATTGATGAGAAAGAAAGAGAAAACCGATATTTTATAATGGAATCATCCCAGGACAGACATTACAGCTTTTCCTTAAATGAAGCTTTTTCCTAAGCTTCAGCTTAGTAGGGGCTTTGAAACAAGGGTGACTGTGCTGAAATGTATTAAGTTAAATGATTGCACTCTGGTTTTCAATCTCTGTTGGAGACAGACTTCAGTATGGCACATGAACAGGTGACTGGCCAAGTGACTATTCACCCTTAATAGTACAACTCTATTATCCTAAAATGCAAGCTAGCTCTTTATATGACCTTTGAGTAGCTTGGTTGGTTTGTTGCCAATTTTGAGAGATGGAGAAAATACTAACCAACCAACAATCATTTAGAACATAACATCTAGTTCTAGTCTAGGGCTTGAATAAACTAACTTGGGATGCTGAATTTCTCTAAAAGAACCTTCTGATTTGATCTGTTTTAATTCACTTTCCATTTACTAGAATTAGTTAAGGATTTTGGTAATTATGAGCACTCATAACTGTGCTTTCATTATAAGTCTTTCAATAAAACATGCCTACTCATTTCTTCATCAGGATTTATATAAGAAACAACTATGAAATATCAATGTAGCTTATCTCATTTCATCTTCCACAGTCTAAAAGTTCTTTAAGAAACTCAAGACTTTTGTCCAAACACAGTTGTAAAGAACTGTCCAATGAAATGATACTCATATTTCCCCTTGCCTCCCAGCATTTGAAAACATTGGGACCCAACAACCATCTATAGCTTGGTCTTACTGGAGATCAACAGAATCCAAAGTTAGAGAGAGTCAGTGTACTTTGCACCCCAGTCATTGACAGATTCATTTATCATAGGTTCACTTCAGATTTTCTGACTACATTGGCTTGGGGTTGGGTTAGGTGAAAGCAAGAAGAAACAATGGCCTATGAAATCTACCTATTTGGACATCATCTTAGCATCATTCGCCATTGATTCCCAGTGACTGCCAGAATGTAATGACATTTTCTTTATTGAATTGTGCAAATAATATTTAAAAATAGGACTTACAAATTGAAGTGATTTTCTTTTCTCTCAAAATTAAAGCAAATATTAGGAGGTATTGGAACAGGAATAGTGGAACAAAAATTAAATGAAAAATAGAAAAACATCCAGACAGTACAATTACACTGGAACACATCAACAATTTTGCTAAGTGTAAGTGGACTTGCTTTATGTGTTAGGAGTGAAAGACTGTGGGTTTGTATAAATAAAATCCATCTGTATGAAGTTTATAAGAGATAAATTTAAAAGAAAAAAATTGAAAGTAAAAGTATCAGAAAATATATACTATGTTAACTTAGAAGAACATAGTAATATGACTAAAGCAACACTAAATAAATAGACTTAAGTAGAGAATCACAAGGTTTGATGAACATTCATGGTGATACAAAAGCAAGTTTAAACAAGAGGTGCTAAAATATTACTTGTAAGTGCTAATAACAAATCTCAGCAGATCATGAAGTACAAACCATCAGAATTAAAATGTAGCATTTAATAAATCCATAAGAAAAGTTGGATATATTATATAATTTTATTTACCCTCATTTCTAAAATACTAAACTAGTATTTACGGAATCTCAAAATAGGTTACTCTTGGTGGGGAATTGACTGCAAAGGGACAAATGACATATTTTTTGGATGGTAAATAAAAGCATATATCAAGCTCTTTAGGCTACACACTTAGTGCAGCTTATTTTATTTCATGTACAATATCTTGAGAAAACCTCAAGACACTACCAAGTGTTCTATATAAATTTCCTTTAGTCATTTGTTTGGATATTTTATATATTTATAGATATTATTTACCCTGCTGAAATTACACAATCCTGAGTTATTCATCTTTGAAAATTTTGCAGCATTTGTCCAATTCAGATAATCAATAATTATCAACTGAACAAAGAAAAAATATTATCAGTGTGATAAACTTGATATCCATTGTAGAGCAAACTATACCTCATAGACTAAACCCTACCTACAGCTTTGCTTTCCGTGTGACACAGACACTAGTAATGGTTTTTACATTGTAAACCTGGGTGACTGGATTAGGGAGGAGATGAAAATATGTAACAAGTGAAAAGTATGTGGACTTTAGAATTCAGAAAGGATTATTGTAATAAAATGTAGGTTAAAGAAAGATAAGGCATATAGACACTGAACATGTAAAAACTCATAAACTGTAGTAGCATATAAAATTGACTGCATGACACAGATATCATTAAGAGGGACTCAAGAGGTAAAAGTTGAAAGAACTACTGACAACACTGAAAAATAACCTAGGTATTTGAGAAGTAAAAAGCCAAGTCCTCTGTAATAAAACCTACTGTAAAATAAAAACTGTTCCTAATCATAAACTGTACAAATAATCTATTTCACAAAATACAAAGTAACAGATGGGGGTCAAGGAGCAGAATTAATAGAGAATTGTAAGTGATTGTCTAGGCTATAGAAAAGGATACAATTTAGAATGCTATGCTATAAGGAGATAACTAGTTTCTGCCTACACATTTCAGCAGCCTTGCAAAAATGAGATTTATAAATACTTTATAAATTAAACAAATTAACTGCAGAATCATAAAACTGAAAGTACCACCTACACCACTTACATAGGTTTCTATTAATAGTGAGTGAAGTGTTAGCTGCCAAGCCCTTAGAATAAATTATTATGGAATTAGAGCTTGCAGGCATGAGTTATTGCCTCTCATATGCACATTTTTATAGCAAGAAAATACCATATTTGGAGTCATTCTCTTGTAGAGTTCAAAAGCTACACACAATAACAATGACATAACAGTTTGGATTTACAGTCTTAGTAATATTTTACAGAAACAGAATGGAGAAGATAAAATGGATAAAACTTTAAAGGAAGATGAGATGATTCTTCAGAGCTTTTAAATTCGTGTGTGTGTGTGTGTGTGTGTGTGTGTCCCAGCCATCTTTAGGAGTATAAGCAGGTATTCCTTTTTTTAAAAAAGGAAATTATTGTATTATTTGTGAAAGATAAAATACAGTGTATAAAAGTTGAAACTGTAAATTACCTCTATACTCATAACTCATATTTGGTGTATGTTCCTTTAAATTTTATTTTTATAAATTTCTTGTATAATCTGAGAAAGATAAAATAAAAAAGTATTGTTAAGAAATATTGGGGAGGGGTATTAAAACAAAATGTTGAGGTCCACACAATAACATATAACATGCTTCTGTACAAAGAGATTATAGATGAAAAGGATCTATCTATAATTAATATAAGCCATAACTTACTGAATAACAAATATGTTTAAAGCATTTTTGTTCATAGATAGAATATAAAGCAACAAAACAAAGGAATAGGTGAAATGAAGAAATATATCCTAGAAATATTACTGTTGGGGTTTAAGATTTAAAAAAAAGTAGGTTTCTAACAGATTTTGGTAGAGGGTTACTGTGGCTATGTTGGTAAGCATAGTGTGGTTTCATAAATTTGAAGAGGTTAAATCTAAACTCTTAATTTTTAAATGGGAAATTTATGACCATAAAACAACCTTTTATAAAAGAATATTCTCTTTGCCCTTCTGAAGACTTAAAGGATTGTTGGACAGATAGAGATATGTAGTTATTATAAATTCATTGAATACTTTCAATCTTTTTTAGGGACCAATCAAATGAACTTCCTTACTAGTCTTAAAGAATTTCTTTCTTCGGATTTATATTGGAAATCCAAGCTTCCTGAACATAATATAAATGCAAAAATTTTAGATTATCATATTCCATGTGTCTCTATCAGATGACCATGTGACCAGCCAGGCCAGTCACTTAAGGGCATCACCAAGACCTGCATGTTGAGATATAAATGTTTGGTTTTAGAGTTAGGTAGCTCTGGTAGCTCTGATTTAGTCAAATGGATTTCCTCCCAGTCACTGCGGGCAGTGTTGTGGCAGTTCTTGGCTTCTGGTGAAATGCGTTTTCCCTGACTAGATCTATTACCTTAGCATGTTTTCCCACTCTTTTCAAAGCTTGGCCTTTTTAAGCTTCCTTGTGTCTTTATCTATATTCTTAATTAAAACATTTAAACTCAACATATATATTCATTGCATTTTATATTGCTTTGAGTTTATTTCATTTGGTGTGTCTAAGTTCAATGTATGTAATGCTTACTATATATTATGGGTTATTTTAAATGTTTAAACTTTTAATTCCCAATGAACATTTATGTATGTTAGAAATACAGTGAATAAAAGTTGAAACTGTAAATTACTTGTATGCTTACCAACATAGCCACAGTAACCCTCTACCAAAATCTGTTAGAAACCTACTTTTTTTTAACCTGAAAACCCCAACTTGCCAAGGAAATGTACAGTATTTTCATTGTTTAATTTGTTGGTTAAAAACCTCATTACTTCAAATCCAAATTATCATTCCCCAGTGAACTTTCCCATGACAAATATTTGTTTTTATCCCTCAGATTTCTCATTGACCTATTCAGAAGACTTTTTATGCTATATTTTTTGACTTAGCTAGTCTGATATTTTACATGCATTTCATAGTAGAGTATTGTTGAATTTTCAGTATAGATTAGACACTAATTTATAGCCTAATACCAATTGTACCACATGAATAATAAAAATAAAAGTTATTATTTTAAGAAATGCAAAAACAATTTGTGGAATAGCTAAAAGGATAGCTGTGTGATGTTTATCCAGTATATGCCACAAGCTCATTAAATATGACAATAGTGAGTAATGAAAAACTTTTCATCTCTAACAGCACACTGAGAAATTAAATGTTTTTTTTTAATTTGTACTAAAAAAATTGTTCTCAAAGAAGTCTTCAAAATTTTCTTCTGAGTGTTTCCAATTGATAATTTTATTCAGACATTTTAAATTATTGATGAAATATTATATTCAAATTAGATAAGCTCTAACATGAGTTAGAAATTTTTGAGCCTTGGTAAATAATTTTTACTATATTAGGATATACTGCTATTCCACTTGTGTATAATGAGTTTTTAAATAAAGCATTATTCTGTTCCTCAGATAATTTATTTTTTTTAATTAAAGTTCTTCTATTTGTCATATAACAGCCTTTCCTAAGCTATTCAAATTATTTGCAAATTTCTCACTTTCTATGAAAACTCGCTAATTTTTCAATCATAGAGAGAGTAATAATACATATACTATATGTATTATTTTTGATGTACTCTAATCACTATATCTAATGGAATTTCACTTTCAAACCACCTTATGTGAGTCAACTGACTTATAGCAACTATCAGTCTCAACAGATGGATCATTAATGGCAATCACATAATTGCTGAGTTCTGCAACACAGGTGCTCAGATTGGCCTTGTTTTGCTGCCAACAATATCCAGATTTTTGGCAGACTGCCATGCTGCAATAAGAGGCAGAGAGACAGAGAGAGCACATAGTCTTTTAGCTGACACACATCCTTCTCCACAATGGGCACCATAGTTAAGGCAAACACACCACTATCAAAACATTTAGTTACTGAATCACTGTCAGATTCTTGACCCATATTTATAGCTTGCAAGGAAAGCATTCTGATTTATTATCAATGTGTAAATTTTGTATGAAAACCAAGTGTTCCTTCATGCAATATCTGCCACCAACAAAGGAGTAATAGCTGAAAGATTTGTATTTACTTTCTTCCCAAACTATAAAGAAATGGTTCTACAACAATATACACATATATTTTAAAAGGTTTCTTTGATAAGTCATATTTGTTATTAATTTTCCAATTAAACTTTTGGTTTTCCAATATAAATGTCCTTTGTATTTGAAGATGTATGTAGACAGAGTAACTTCTCCTCAGACGCCTTGGTATGTCTAAACATACTGTTTGGGTTGGACGTGGTGGTGCATGCCTTTAATAGCAGCTTACAAAGCAAGGCCAAGACTTGGAATCTCTTGAGTCCGTGGGTTCAAGACCTGCCCAGGGCAACATAGTGAGACCTAGTCTCAAAAAATAGCTGGGCTTGGTGGCACGTGCCTATAATCCCAGCTACATGGGAAACTGAGGTTGAGGATCACTTGAGTCCATGGTACCCCGGGCACCATGAACCTGTGATTCCCTGGGCAAAATAGCAAGACCCACTCTCAAAACCAAACAAAAATAAACATACTGCTTGTATGTTGTTTTAAGCATTTGTACAAATGGAAATTTGTTCTCAGTGAGAGTTAATGCACTGGGCTCATTACCAGGAATCCTTACATTGTTGACAAGAAAGTGTGATTCTTCTTCTAAAAAGTATAAATGCAGTGAAGTGTTCTTACTGGAAAAAGACACTTGTACATCTTAAGAATCAAAGAAAGAAGTAAAGAAAAACAGACATAACCTTAGGACATAGAATGTGCAATGCTTCATTAAGAAACTTAGGTAGATGTAAGTTGTTCTGACAAAGGAGTTGGACCAACAGTTTGTTTAAGGAATGGATTTAAGTATGTTTGCTAGTACTAATTAGAAGAATTGTAGAAATATAATTTTTCCTATGGATTATACGATGTTTAAATATAAATGTTGTAAGTATATATTGTAAATATATCTAGGTAAGAAAAATTGAATTATACTCATAACTTCTTGAATTGTCCCAGTTCTTGAGTTTTCCAGCCATCATGTCTCCACTTTATTGAACAGTAATGTGTAAATAAAATAAAGTAAAATATCGAGTCATCTGGTTTCTTGGCATCTTATACGCTATCACTTAAAAATCTCTAATAATTTCATCTCAAATGCATATCCTATCATCTTATCTGAACTTTCTTCATCATTATTCACTCTCAAACCTCAATAATTTATTGTTTAAACTGTCTTAAATCCCCATTGGTTGTGAAGCTTCTGCTTTGACTACTTTTCGCAAGAATCCATTGTCTCACAGCAGTCATAAAGATCTTTTAAAACCAAAATCAGATTATATTATTCCCAGAACAAGATTTTCTACTTGCTCCCCATTGAATTTAGAATAAAATTCATAATGTTATAATCAAAACCTCCATGAGTCAACTTTACCACCCATGTCTTTGCACTAGCTTAGAATAGTTTTCCCATATATATTCATGATAGTGTCATTTTTGTTATTTTTTCATGCCAGAATGAGCTGTTAATGTCTCAAGAAGGTCATTTATGACCATTCAAGCAAAAGTCATCCTGCCAGCACATCTTAACAGTTTTCTTTTCTAAGTAATATCTGAGTAGTGGTAAATGGAAATAAAGAGTTTGAGCCTGGATCTAAGGCAACACTTGCTTTTTTCAATAAATAATGCAGCTTTGATGAAAAATCAACTATATTGCTTTATATATGAACAATACTTGATTTATTCATAAATTATAGAATGCAATATGGTGGAAAATCTAAAGGAGTAGCATTACCTTGATCACAAAACAGACTGATTATCTGAAAGAACCTATCATGATATGATATTATAACTTTCTGAACTTAAAATTTTCATATTACATTTCATCTGAAGGCATAGTGAAGAAGGGACTACATATAGGTAATGTGAAGGTCAATGAAATTCTGCCTGGTGTTATTGTGATACCAACTGTCTCATAATTCTATATTAAGTGAATATGAAATGGTCTGAGTATTAGGCAGTTACTGTAGTATCTATTTCAATAAATGAATATATAGGTATATTCTTAAATTGGTTGAAACCAATTTACCAACTTAGTAGCCCATTATGGATGTTAAGGAATATAGGCTGTATTTTCTTTTAAGGAGATCTATGAATTATTCTTTAAAGTAAAAGAATCAGTTCCTTTTTTGAGGTCCCATATTCTGTACCAGAGAACATGGAAGCCTTATTTTGTCCTAGAAATGTTCAGGGCAGGTGTTACTAATAATTCATAGATGTTGAAGAACCTATGTTAATTTTTTGCCAAATGTGTGGTTTTGAGTAACATTGCACTCACTGATCCTCCAGGATTGTTTTTCAGGAAAATGTTGCTCAAAGAAGCTTAAATATTAAGGTGTTGTAAAGAAATATTGAGGATTATTCATTAAATTGCTGAATATTGCCTGCTAAGAGCTGCAGGGTAGGGTTTGAGTTGTTGCATTTTACCCCACGAGAATAGTTAAAATTTTGGTTGGTTATCTTTGTAAAGTTATGTTACTATTTGCTATGGACTGATAATACGTATATTTGCTATCAACTATAAACAAATAAAAAATATATAAAAGATAGGTGAAAAAATATAGCTTCCTCAGCTCTTCACCAGAACCATCAATTTCCTTGCCCCATGTCACCCATTCATAGGGGTTTATAAAAACACCTCTGCACAATTCAAGCATATATATCACACATAGTGTTTTTAAATAGAAGTTATAAAGCATCAATAAAATTTTGCATGTCGACTTAAAATCTTGGAGCCAAATTATAAAAATCTTACAGACTTGCCTGGTATTATATCTTTTAAATGAATCAAATTAACTTCAATATGTTACTATTTATAATCATTTCTGTTTTCCCAGATTTTTCTTATTAAAGAATACATTTTAAAAGTCCTTTATATTCCACAGAATAAGTTTACCATTCTATTTTCCCCTGAAAAATTACTTGTTTGAATTTATAAAGAAAAGTTATATTTAAATATTTTACCGAGTCACGTGTCCATTTGTTCTTTGTCCTCTAATTTCAGTTTTCATATTTATCAAACTTGTTATAAGGGGATATCAGGGGAAATGAGAGTGATGGAGGGTGAGCGCTCTCTTTGATGCACTTAAGGCAAGACAAATACAAAAGTAAATACATAGATACTAATTGCAATTGCACCGAAAATATATTTTTCTTTAGGTAAGATGCCCACTTAGTAATACTAATTCTTCAAATTCATGAACATGAGATATCTTCCCACTTCCAACTTGTGCCATCTTCTATTTGTTTTATTTCATTGTTTAGGTCTTTCACTGTTCTGTTAGGTTTATTCCTAAGTATTAATACTGTTTGGTGTTACTACAAAATAAAAGTTTTCTTGATTTCCGTCTCTTCTAAATTGCTAGTTGCATATGGCAGTGCAATGGATTTTCGTATATTGATTTGTAGCCTGCAACTTTCGTATAGCCAAGAATTTACTTTTATTCTTGTAGTAGTTTTTAGTGATGTATTAGAATTTTCTGTGCCTACTATTATATCATCTGCAAATAGTTTTTTTTTTTTCCCCAGCTTGGATTTCTTTTATATCTCTCTCTTATTTGTTATATCTAAGATTTCCAAATCTATATTAATTAAAAGATGCATATTTTTAGAGGAAAAGTTTTAAGTTTCTCACCACTGAATGCATATGACACTGACTATAGCTTTCACACTTATCCTTTGTACTTTGATTTACTTGGTCTTTGAGAATATAGTGTTCATTTATTTTTCCACAGTAAGAATTTTTTACTGGAGCCTTTTTAAAAAAAAATTGTGGCCTATAAATCAGAAGAATCAGGGTTACCATTTAAACTGGTCTGTATTTTTAATTCTGAAAGTTGAGCTAGGTCAAAAAGAAGGGGCTCCATGGAAGTGAATTCTGGTATATTATAGGACCTTGCAAGGATCAAACTGTGGAATAAATAAAACGAGTAAAATAAAAAAAGAAACATAGTGGGTTATTATTAAGAGATAATTCTATATGTTTTTTCTTTTTCTATTAGAGAATTAGGATTCAGAGGACTAGAATGAAGGACAGACAAGCACAAGAGTCTCAATCAGCACTCTTCTAATGAAGATCAAACAATGTAGGGAACTGTGTGATATTACTTAGGCAATTTTCTGTCTACCATACTTACCCTGGAGAATAAATTCTGGAAACCAGTTTCCAACTGTAAGTCAGTCAAATACTAGAATTTTCTTTTAGATATTACTATATCCCCATTTTATTGTTAATTTAAAACTATCTTAAATATAATCTAGCCTTCTACTTTTTCCTTTGTCTGATGTATTGAACCAGAAATACCCACCTATTTCTGCCAAAGTTGATATTAGTACTTATATAAACTTTAGTATTTTGTTAGATCTGTGGAAAAATAACTTATCTAAAAGGAACAAGTATACCAATAGGTAAACTACTTCTGAAATTCTGTTAACACAGGAATAATGAGAATTTTTAAAATATATTCATGAAATCCAGAAACAATTTGGCTGTGATGTAGAGAAAGGAGACCCTTACACAATGTTTTTGAGAATGTAGACTGGCCCAAGTTCATAAAAATGTATCATTTCTCAAAATATTAAAAATAGATCTGCCATATGATCTAGCACTTCCACTCCTGAGTATTAACCCCCAAAATGTAAAAACGCTAATTCAAAGGAACATTATGAATGTTAATTGAAGCACCGTTTATATAAGTCAAGTTACTGATACAACCTCAATGGCCAAAAACCTAGGTGAGTAGATAAATAAGATGTCCAAAGCAAATGAGTGAATCAAAACGTGTAGCACATGTATCCAGTGGAATATCACTCAGCAAACAAAAGAAAGATAAATTCATGCCAGGTGCACAATATAGATGCAGGTGGAAGGACACTGCTAAGTGAAATTAGTTCAGAAATACTAGATGGTGTGTCACTAATATATGGAATATAGAGAAACAAAACTAAAAGTCAGATAATTACAACTTTAAAAACTAGCACTTGAAATATGATAAAAGAATTGAGGGCTCTGGGGAAGGTCAGTGTAGAGCCAGGTTGGAGAGAGAACTATGAAAAAGAAGGGAGGGAGCACAGTGGTCTATGCTGGTAGACTCTGGATGGTTTGTACTATGGTGGATATACTTGATAACGTTATCCTTACCTCAATTGAAAATCAATAAACAAATAAGGAAGAATGTGGTATATAGTCACCATGGAGTACTAATCAGCTGTGGAAAAAGATGTAGCCTTGCCAATTCCAACATGAATGGAATTACCAAAAGGAACCGCTAAATGAATTAAGTCAGACAATGAAAGATAAATAGTGGATGATTTTCCTAATGTGTAGCGTACACACAAACAAAACAAATGGTCAGACAAAATCAAATCAATTAAAGCCTTAAAATATTATTAAGGAATTAATGTTATAAGACAAGGAGTGGGAAAACACAGTGGGGCGGAGACTCATGGTGGGTGTGATGTGATGACTTGTGAATGAGGAGGGGTAACACTAAGTCTTTGAGTCAAATAGAGGGTTTATAAAATAATGTAACCAATAAAAATTTATTAATAAACATACACACAAGATATCTTTTAAATAATTAAGCAAACATTTTATATTTATTATTGTAATGATGAGTTCTAAAGAGAGTATAAGATGAATTAAGAAAAGACAATATATGTGTGCAAAACAAAGATGACAAATTTAAAAGAAAATGATGACAATAGTAATGGATAAAATTTTAAAGACAGAATTCAGAGGAGGAGCAAACACTGAAATATTTTTTTTTTCTGAAATTAGAGTTTAGCTGAGGAAAGGAGTAAAAATCTTAGTGAGACTGAAGTCAGATTTGGGTACGCAAATCATTAATAATACGACTCAAGGAGGTGAGAAATCAGCAGATAACAAAGAAACAAACATTTTCACCAAATATTATAATTTGAAGACTAAAAATACTTTTTTAAGATCAAGGAAAATTGTATTTAATAAATAACATTTATCTGTACCTTGGTAAATTATATATTACACATATACAAGGTATACATGTAAGTTCCTACGGCATCTGTAACAAATTAACACATATATTAGTTCCTAAAGTTCCTGTAATAAATTAACACAAACTTGATAGCCAAGAGAAGTTTTATTCTTTTAATATTCTAGAGATGAAAAACTAAAATCTGTTCCATGACATCAAAATTCAAGTATCAATAATGCCACTTTCCCTGGTTAGGCTTCAGGGAAGGATAAATTCTCTGTCTGTTCTAGCGTTTTTTTTAGTGTTGTGGCTGCATTACTCAGCCTTTACCTTTCTGGTTGCATTGCCTTTCCCTGTGTGTCAGATCTCCATCTGTCTCCCTTTTATAAGGATAGATGTGATTGCATTTATCACCCTTCTGTATAATCTAATATTATCATTCCCTCTTGTAATATTCAATTCAATTACTTTTGAAAAATATTGTTATGAAATATAGTGTAGAATTTACAAGTCCAAGGCGTTAGACAGTAGATGCTTTGTGGGACATATTTCAGCTATATATACATGCATATATGTTTATATGTGTGTGTAAATCTTGCAAACATCAAAAAAGAAGATGCAGATTAAATTCATGGAAAGGAAGTTCGAAATGCTCACAAACTTTTATACTTATAAAATTCTATGGAGTTTAGCAAATAGATAAAACATTGTGATATTTTAAACCCAACCAGTGTTCATTTGAGAAGGGAACCAAAATATTTTCCTTACTAAATAAAGTTTAATATTCTTTATAACTAAGTGCTGAACTCATTGAATGAAATCAGTGAAGGGGAGATGAATCAAAGTTAGAAAAGTCAGACAAAGGAAGTCATTTTGTAGTAAGCATTGTAGCTTAACAGGATTTAAACATCACATTATGCACCCTGCTGGAGTGCTTGGTCTTTCTTTACGTTTAATCTCCACATAATTGCCTTCAGTTTTAGGATCTCCTAAGCCACCTTTATACTGGAAAATATCTCATTTATATATTTGATCTAGATTTCTCCACTAAATTATATTTTTACAGTGTTTTATCTGCCACTTTTCTGATAACAAATAAATATTGAAACAAAATCTTATGTTTCTATTTAGATCTGTGAAACTTAAGGCTTTGTCCATTACAGATTGTGATAAATCCATCTTTCCAGTTACTTGGGTAGAAATTCTTATCTCCCATCACAAGCAAGCTCAGATCTCTTGCTTGGTGCCTAAACACAGTTGAGTGACATGATATTCCTGAGTCTTTTAATTGTTCCTTCTTTTGTTTTTTTTCTTCTTTCATGCCTTTGAATAGCTGCTACCTCACTCCCTTCAGGGATGTTGCATTAGCCCCCTATTATAATAAGTCCTTTGTTTTACTACAGTCTCCATTTCCTTACCTATAATGTGTTATTCCTGGCTCTGAAAATGTTATTACATATCTCCTTTTTTATTTCCCTGTGTAGCTTACTGCACTAGCATATGAGTTTCCAGAGAGCAGAGGACTTTTGTGTTTTGATCATTGCTCTAATTTCAATAGCAGGAAGTCAAGATATGCATAACAGAAAATAGCTGTCAAATCACTAGCTTTTATAATAGCAAAATATTATATATTGTATAAGCATAATAGCCAGATAGTATGGTTCTAATATATAGATAATATAGCCAAAACATACTTCACTTTGGACAGTAACATTATGCTTTGTTGTTGATATTCAAGGTTTATTTTAAAATTAAGAGCTGTACAATTAACCTATTTTCAAGAGACTAATAAAGGCATAAAAAGAAAGGATAATTAACTAGGTTGTGGATATATAGCCATCAAATTGTTTTGAAGGGATAACTCATTATCTGCATTTTCCTATGAAAATTAGAGCTACCTTTAAAATTTATGGAGTAGAAGCAACTTCAATGAGAAAATGTATCCTAACATTCCACCACTGAATTAATTTAGATGGGATTGAAGCCAGGTTCATTTGACTAAAATGGATACTTTATACCTTGAATTTGTAATAAGAAACTGATAGATCAAATAATTTTTATTAAAATATCAAAGAAATAGTGACAGTGAAAAGATGCTGAGAGGATGAATATAATCTTACAAAAACTTTAAGATTTTTTTCAGCCTTTGAAAGATGTATATGAGATGGGAAATTCCATATAGCAGTGCCAAGTGATGATCAAGAATCTTAAGTCCTCTGGAATTTGATGCATCCTGTGGAACCCTCATTTTATTGTAAAAGTTACCTGACTTTCTAGCTGTAATACCAGGTGAACTGAAAGGGAGGTAGTCACTCTTTCTACAGGCTTCAACAATTTTAAAAGAAAGACAAAATATCTGGTAGAATTCTCACTTAACATTTTGCATGACTCCAAAGAGACAACTCTAGTTGAGTTTATTATTAAAATTTTGTCTCTCAAGGATATATGAGAATATTAATTCAATTATCAAAAAAGTATTAAACATACATTTTGCTAAAAATTAAAAAGCAACAGCAGATATTAGCATTTGAGTTTTTCACTCATTACCATTACTTTGCACAAAGATAGTAACTTTAGAATTAACATATTAAACTATTTTAAAACAAAAGTAGCACATTTAAATAAAAGAAAAAAACAAGGAAATGTCTTGAAATCAGTGGAAGTGTAAGAATCTCTGGAGTTAAAAATGTTTTGTGCTATGAATACAAATGGCTGAAAGTTTATCTTAATGTGATGAAAAAAAGTTACCCCAAGTTTTGTTCTCCCCTAAATAAATATCACTATAGGAAACTTCTTTAAGAATACAGAGTAATTAAAATAAAAGTCAGATAAAGTCAAATTGAAAAACTAACTCTTTGTTTCTGACTACAAAACTGAGACAAGGAGAGGGAGTGGGCAGGCTGAGAAGAGGGAAGATCAAGGAGGGCGGGAGGCATTATGCTCAGTGGTGGTAAAGACTAGGCAAGTTGGTGGTGGGTGCACTATATTGGTGATTCTTAATAGTGATACCGCAATGTTACCTCAGTTGCAAATATTTAGCTAAATGTAAAGCTAAAAATAACATGAAAATAGAATAAAAATTTAATGGAGTGACTTTAGAAGCCTGATGACAAGTGACTATTTCTTACTTTTTAATAATATTATTGTGATGTGTTCACAATATATATATGTATATATATACATATATATATACATGTATACACATATATTTGGATAGATAGCTAGTAGAAAAAATAGATTGCTCTCATAGCATGTTTACTTCAATTTTACAATGCATTTATTAGATATTTTTCTATAGTTTATTCTACAGAGAATTCTTTGATGAAATATTTTGTCATTACTGAATGGAATAATATAAGAGAAAGAGTTTTTCACCAGAAAATTTATGCAATGTAATATAGCGAATGTGCTATAATAAATTCTGTCAATTCTCTTGAGAAGCAAAAGAACCTTTAATACTCACCTATTTTAATAATAATTAAATAATCCTAACAACATCTCTTTATGAGTTTGACAAATATGGTTACTACTTATAATTTGGAGCACTCACAAGAACATCAATATTTTTTATTTAAAATGTGTTCTAGAAGATAAATCCAATTTTTGGTTTTGATATTGGGTGATAACATTAAAATTTTGACCAGTGTGTGTCCAGTAATAAAGCCATGACTGGGTACTTTCACCCATGCACAATAGCAAGACCATTCAGATTCAAAAAACACAATGGGACTTATCAACTGATAAGGAAATATAGTCACTGAGGCTACAAGTGACCAGTTAGTTAGAGTCCAGTTTTCTAAAGTCCTAAACAGAAGGAGTCCAAATGGGTCTTTCTGTCACTCTAGACCTGAAAAAAATACCTCAAACAAAAGGTCATGCTCCCAAAATGGTGCTTCCCCTCCTGTAAAAACCTGAAAGAGGTATCCCTAACAGAAGTTCAAGAAAGCATCCTCCCAACACTTGTACCTAGAACAAGTATTCCATACAAAAGTCTGCACTTGAGTTTCCCACAATATTCACCAATCTCATCTCTGGGACAACCAGATTCCATTTCCATCATTTCTCTCCTCTCCTGTCTCTGGAAGGTAACAGATTTAGTTTCCAGTAATATTCACTTCATACAAAATCTGAGATCCTAAACTCTGGGATGACTGAACTCTCCCACTGAACAAACTTCTGAATTGTCAAATTGGAATGGTCACCATTTTCTTTCTCTATATATCCTTGCATGTTTCCTATCAGAATCTCCACCCTTATTGTCTCTTTCTTGATCTCAGGACATTGTTTCATCTGGCTCTATTTTTCCCGACATGTGACCCCCACTTCTAGAGGGCACCATCTGTAATTTCAGTCTTGCCTTACAGCTTTGCCTTGTAACATTTGCTAAAATTTTTAAACTTGAATTTTAACTGCATTCATTCATTTTCAGGTGAGCAAATTTGGTTTGTTCAACAAAGAGTGGTATTCTTTAATAACTGCCATAAAGTTACATATATTGCATTTACTTTGAAAATAAACTTTTTGGATATTTTCCCTACAAAGCATATATTTAATGTTAAAAATATTATCCAATGTAGAGTTATTAGCAAAAAGTATGCACCCAAATTTATTCTATACTTTCATTAAAGTGTATCAATTCCTGTTCTGAGAAAAACAAGTTATCAAATAGTAAAAACAAGTACACATCTTTCTCACATAACATTTCGGTTTTAAAGTTATCTGCTTGTAAGTACTAAAACAATATTAATAGTCTTCTAGTTTTTAAATTAGCCATCTAGACTTTGCTGTGGGTTTCTATGAAGGATTTTAAGTAAATACTCCCATCCTTGCAATGCAATTTCACTAGTATTGAGTGTGGCAAAGATTCTGAAAATTTTAACAATTTCCCAGGTTATTCTAATACATAACAAAGGTTGGAACTACAGATATAGGACATATAAATTATTCTCTAGGGACAACATCATCTTTAAACCTGTCAAGACAAACGAATGTATCATAGAGAAATACATCAATGCATCTCACCCTGACGAAACCAGAAACATCTGAGATTTTTTTCTAAGCATCAAGGTTTACATTCTACTTCCAGAGATCCAGATATACATGGTTTTGTGTGCACAAGCTAAAGTTATTAAAAGGAGTTATGTGTAGTAAAAGTTGAAGGTTGAAATTCCTTAAATATAAATATAAAAAGTAGGTTGAAATTCCCATGTAACAATGTGAAACTCTCAATTAACCTAGACAGCAAGCATATCTTGATACATTCAGTTCCTGGTGGTAACAAAAAACCACCACTCTCAGTCTACACCTTCCTTTTTCTTCTCCTGTTATCACCTCCCATCTTTTCTTCACTTACACCCCCTCCTCCAATATATTCTACAGTTTTTGTTATGCTTCTTCCCATCCCCCTAAAGATTCACAATGCAATCTTTTTTGTGCATATTGGTACTGGAATTAGCTCTATCATCATAACTACACATTCACTCACTCTATCACCAAGGATACACAAAATGTAAAATATAGTATCCTGTGAAAGCAGTTCCTAGCCAGAAATTGGAGACAAGATCTCTCTCTCTCTCTCTCTCTCTCTCTCTCACACACACACATATAGACACACAAATTATTCACTGAATATTTCCTCTGCATGAACTTTACTAAATATTGTTTTGTATTTTATTGCAATTACAAAAATAACATCATCTGCAGAAAAATGTAACTATTTCACCCCTGGATTGAAACAATTATCCTATTAAAATACTAATATTTCAGTGTCCACACAATGGTTCCCCTATACCAGATGGTATATGACTTCTGACTATAGAGATCTGCTCATACATATTAAACAAAAAAAAAAATGGTTACAGTTTTTTGCATATGTACATATTCGAGAGTGAATCTAAAAGCATATTTAACAGTGCATCTAGAAGCAGGGATGTGAGGAGAAACACAAGTTGAAAGGATGAGGACTATAATATAGGTCAGATTCTCTGTAAGAACCAAACAGAAGAGAAGAATTATATTATCTATATTTCATCACTTGGTAGCAAGATTTTGTTTTAACAAGAAATTTCCAAGGAGCCCACAGGCTTTTTTAAAATTTTGTTTTCCTTTCTACAAAAAAAGGGGGCCAAATATTTCCAGTTTGTTTAAATATCACTTATTGAGATTACATGCATTGATCAACTAGAAAGATAATATAAATTATAATATACAAAATTTCAAGACATAATTCATTTTGAAAATATCTCTTTAATAACTGGCAATGAAATACATGATTAAAATGCAATGCAGATAACTTTTAGGAGAACAATCTTAAAAATACAAAATTAAAGAAAGTTTGAAGCTGTAAATTATTGAATATACATATAACTAATTATAAAATTTTATTGTGAAATTTAATCAAGCATGTTTTAATCATTTAGATTTTGAAATGCTAGATACAATACTATGTGGAAATTGTGAAGAATTGGTAAAATCCTTGTGTTTTTTTTTTATTTCTGCTATATAACAGTTTTATTTCTAAATGTATAAAAGAGCTCCGAATTTTTTTTGTCTTGATCTATACAAAAATGAACATTCTATAAAGGGTAAACCTATTAATTAGAGACCTACACAACTTTCTTTCCTCCTAGCATAATCATTAAATTGAGTTTTCCAATCCATCATGTAATTGTTCCAACGATGGAATCCTGCTTTCCACTCTCGTTCTGCTTCATCAGTATTTCCTATAAAACATGGGAAAGGTTGCATTATTCTAAATTTTAAAAACACATGCAATTTGAAAAAAATTTTAATTAGAGATGCTATTGTTCTCAAATACATCACACCACAATTTTGAATTTTTTATCAACTTCTCTCACTACATAAAATATTTTATAAAAATATGTATTAAAATTAAAAATATGTATGTATGTATTTGTATATACAGGCATATATATGTATATATGTATATATGTCTATGCATATATGTATATATGTATAAAATGCAAAATTGTAATTAAATAAATGCAAAACTAAATATATATGGCATTAATAAATTTATTTTAGCAAGAGAACTACTTTTTGACTCAATTATAACAATCTTATTTAATATATATATAGTTTAAATAATGTATTTTACAGCAGAGTATTTACAGCAGAGAAAATGCCTAAATGTGAATATCACTGCATAGAAAACTTTTTTATTGGCATCCTAGATAGATTTATATTCACTCAACCTGTGTCAAAATATTTTAATTTCAAATAAAGCTTAGTGATATAAAACAGCTTATGAAAACTAATATATGACAATGATTAAAATGTTGTAAATTTGAAGAACACCTTCTTTACTTTCCAGTAGTTTACAGAAAGTCAAAGGAGAGGTGTGTTTATGCCAATATTATGTGAAATAAATGAATTAGAAAAAATGTATTACGAAAACATAAAATATTAATCTATTTGAAAGCATACTATGTTTACTATAGTAAAGCTTGGAAATTCTTAAATTACAAGCCTTTAAAATAATGTATATGTTCACACTACAAATAGATCTGATAAGGTTATACTAGGATTTAAATCTGTAACTATTTTATACATAATTTTTAATTAATTTAATCTCTTAGGATGCTGATCTGTAGTCATTGAATTGAAAAAATATCAAAAAAATAAAGACTTAGAATGTCCTAATATATGATTTTCAGTTAGTATCCATTTAAGTTAATTAAAAATTTGTAAGGTGTATATGTGGAGGAGAAAGTTCATGTGATCTCATACTAAAAGAAAAAAATGCCTGCTTTTCATTCATCATGCAAATAATATATTTGGTGAGTCATTTTCAGTTTAGGGGTCAAAACTGATAATTTTGAGTAATGTACCATAGATCAAAAATTGAATAAAATGTTTGGCTTTTCCTCTTTTTCTTTTCCTTTTCTTATTCCATGCTGATGTGTCCTAGGGAGAGGACACTCCTAGGGCCATGATAGGTAAGAAAAGGGAAGCCTTGGCAACAGGGAGAATGTGGAGAGAAGGGAACAAATTTCACCTTAGATTAAATGCTAACCAGATATCCCAGGCCTAAGGAAGGTGGAGGACCAATATGTTATTTCCAGACAGAGCCAACTAGGAAAAGACTCCAAGAAAGGAGAAACAAAGGTTTCTGATGAGTGACATCAACCAATGACAAAGAGACCTACAGGGCCTTAGGATAATTAGGGCAAGAAGGTATAAGTTCCCCAGGCATAATTTTATTTGGGTGGCCTTGCCACTCTCTGGGGCTGCGGGACTGGGAGTCCCAATTTGTCTTTCTTTTCTGTCTCGTGTACTTCTAAATCAATATGTCTTTTTCACTTGCCTGCAGGAGCGACTGGGGTTCCTGCTGTACATTCATCAGACACCAAATTTGCTAAATTCATGGTAAGTTGACTTGTTTATCGCTAACAAGATAAATCTAGTCACAAGTCAATGTCTTTTTCCATTATTACCAATGTCAGCGATTTTAGTTATAAAACCATGTAACTTAAAGAACTGGCAAATCACAACAAACATGTTAAGGAACTAAATTTGATGAGAAAATAGTGAGGAAAGAAAGTTATTATTGTAGACCATGTATTTATATATGATAAAATAAAGCTTTATTTATTGAAACAGGTTCCCTATGTTCAAACATAAGGATTCTGTGGCATATAATTATAACCAAGTACAAGATTTTAACTGAATTACTAATTGCTAAGAACACCAATATATATTTTGCATGAATTCACAGGCCCTAAAATATTATCTCCACACCTCACTGAATTACCTCAAATCTACTAATGAGTGATAATAATATTAATTATTCCCTAAATGTAAACATTATTGATAAAAGGGGTACAAAACTGGAGTAAAAGAGAAAACAAAACTGGTAAGTTGGCACTAAATGTAAACATCAAATATTGATCATCTCTATCAAATGCTGGAATTATGCTTTGATCAAATAGGTTATTCTGACCCAGAGTACCACTTTTTAATTTGTTTTGGAAGAAAGAAACACTTGCTTTTTGATAACTAAATCTTTAGTCATCTTTATAGTTATTTGCCCAGTAGCAATATTTTGTGGCTTTTGATTCTGTGAACATAATAAAAAATATCACCACACTCTACTATGGTTTAATTAAACTATATAAAAAAAGGGGTAATTCAATCAATTGACATTTCCAGATTTAATTTAGAGTACAGTAAAATGTCTTCTATATAATGTTCATAGTTTATTAGAAGCAAGTGAAAATGTATCTTTTTCACTTGTTTTATTAACAATGAATTGCGTGCAGTTTAACAACTATCCTTATCTTAAAAAAATGCATCTATATTGCACTTAAGTGATATGTAAATTAACATTTAAATAATATAAGTAATATAATACATGTAAATAAACAAAAACAAGTAACAGAAATATAACTTTAGAAAAATATTAAAAAAAAAAAGAAAAATATTGACCTAGGTAATAAGGCATGACAAAATTCAAAGTCAAAAATAATTGATAATGATATATATGATTTTAATGTGCCAATATTGATAAAGCTTATATTTATGATTTTCCTTAAAGAGAATCACATAAACTATATAAAAATTTACTTGAATTATAAAGATAAATTCAAAAATTATATTGTTTCAGAAGTTAATTCATTCCTAAATTAAAAATGGGACAGTAATAAATAACCTTGCAATGTAGTTGTCAATAGTTTAGAAACTTTTAAAACATTTTACTTTAAAGAAATGTATTATTTTCTTTGGTTAATAAAACTATTTCAAAAAAACCTGTTATATCATCAGCCAAAGTAGCATAAACTCATTAAATGAAAATTTATGAAAGCAGTGTATATGTTTCTAAAATTAAAATGTTTGTCAAATTTTCAAGTGATTAGGTTTTTTCCAAAGGGTTTGATATGAGAAAGTTTAAAGGTAATGGGTTATGATGAATATTCAACTTTTGTCAAAGAATTGATGACAAAAAAAATAGTCCATATAAGAGAATAGTCCAGGAAGAAAAAAGTTTTTCAGAAGTACAATGATTAATTGTGCTCAAGAAAATCTGAACTTAATTTATTCTCCCTAAGAGGCTAAGTGATAACCTACATTTTAATCTGTTTGACAGCTCTCTAGTAGATTAACTGCCTTGCCATGATTTGTAAGTTTCTCTCTGCTCTATGATTGGCATGGTCCTATTCTTCACTAATTAAACACCATTGATTGAATTTTTGCTTATATTATTGAAGATGTACCAGTCATATGTTCATTGTCCACACTGGAAAAAGTATGCTAGAGTTAGAGTTAGGTTAATGTTGGAAGACGAAGGAAAACTTAGCATTTCTCCACTGCTGTCTTTAAAACTGGAACATGGCTATAAATTCACAATTGTGAGTTGGAAATTTATTTGTTCTGTAGTTAACAAGGTACTGCAATGTGAAGTAAAGAACATCAGTAGAAGTTTTTGAATGATATGGGTTGAAATTCCAGCTTGCCAATTAAAAATATTCATGACATTAATAAAATTTCTTTTATTCAAATTGATTTTCCAACTAAAAATGAGATTGATAGTCTTTATTTTGCATGCTCTTATGGATGATAAATGAGAAGGTGTTTACATAGTGACATTAGCCTATACTTACTGGGAGTTCCACTGCTGAATTTTAAAATGAAGCAAATAGATAATTATTACTTGTTCAAGAACTTCAAGAACTTTTGTTTGTTTGTTTTGCTTTGCTTTTAATGATGTATAGAAAATGCAGATATTAAAATGACAAAATTAGTTTCATTTTTTTCTCTAAACCAACCTTTTACTTAACAACTTCTTAACAGCTTTGATTGCCAGTCTTGCAGATTAGCAACTAGCACTAAATCATTTTCCTTAGTGACCAATCTAAATGATATTTAAGTTTGTGATTTTATGTTGCATTTTCTAGTTTTGCCCACTAACAATGTTTAATGATTTATTCAAAGGTCAAGAGAGAAATAACTGAAACTAATGTGCTTTTTATTTTTTTTCGTTTTTTTGGGGAATATGTAAAGGTCACAGAATTATTTCCCTTTCAATTTACTGTGGCCTTTAGTGAAAAAATAAGTGCTACCTTATTGTTAATAAATTTGACATTTAATGAATTTGACATTTTTTTTTCTTTCTGAAGTGGTTATGAAATGTTATATAATTTGCAAAAATATCTGAATTTCATAATTCAATAAAAACATCTTCATTTCTTGCAGGTGTATGCTATAGCTGCATAAAATATGTATTGAAATACAGTCTGGCAGTTAAGCGTAGGATTCCTGTGCTTCAAGTAATGAGGACCATTTAATTTTAGAGCTCATTGATCAGATACAAAGTCCTGCTCAATTGCTTACATCATCTTGGGTGAGGCAAATATTTTCATTTCAAGAAATTCAACTAATTAAATCCTTTTACTAAATCTTTGAAATTCCCCTTTATTTAGATCTCATGTCATAAAATCTCAGGTCAGTTCATCCAAATGATACCACTTTTTAAAATACAGAAATGTTTTCAAATTATAAAACTTGAAAAATATAAGAAAGTAATAATGTGTTTTAATATTGTTAATCACCCTAAAATATTTATAAAACTTAAAAATGTATAAATTCAGATTGATTTTGTTTGTTCAAATGGAATACTTCATTAGTAATCAATGAACAATGAATGTTACAACTGATGTCATGTTTGTACCTATTTTTATTTTTTAATATATACAATAAAACCTTTGGCTGGAATTATTGATGCTACAACTGATGTTACAACTGATGCCATGTTGTACCTATTTTTATTTTTTAATATATACAATAAAACCTTTGGCTGGAATTATCTTAAAAAAATGCTACACTAAAAATTACGTGATCAAAACACATAAAACTATCTAAGAGTGTGAAAAAAAAAACATGAATAAGTATTGAATTTCCAGAGTGTAGTGCTTTACTCAAACTATACAGTAATTTATATTGCATAGGAAGTACTTGCATCTAGTTCTAAACTTAATATTTTCTTTCTCACCTTCTGGAAGTTGAGTATTTAGAGATACAGATTATGAAGTAATCTTCAAAAACTGTTCTTATCAAATTTTATTTCAGCAACAACTAAATTGCAATATTCTTCATATGCTTGAAACAGAAAAACTCAGTTTGGATTACAGTAAATTAGTCATTTATAACACCCACTATCCATCTTATTTTCTCTCCAATCATGACCCTCTCATTTAAAAATATTTTAAGCAAAGATTGCTATTGTATAATCTGTGATATTTAAATGGAACCTCTTCTGGGGCTTTTTTGGCAGAAAAAAACACATTACCTCATTGTTATTCACACTCAGAGGACACAAGAGCAGCACTGTAGCTTTGCCAAGGGACACAGAAGCCCATCTCTGGACATATATTATGTCACAGAACATTTGGTAATACACAGGGCACTGGTATATCAGAAATATCTCCCAAACAGATGGAGTACATAATTATAATTTTGGTGAGTAATATCTGATAATCATAAGATTTATTAAGCAGTCAAATTTAGCTCAGAGATGTCCATTTTTGTCTAAAACCAAAACCCTAAACTCTCTAAACAGAATAGTAAAAGTACTATTCTGAGACATAATACATAGCCTGAAAATTACAAAGTTATGACAAACAGAATGATAAATTCTAAATGATCTGGTCAAGCTGTGTGTTATGGTTGAAAGTCATGTATGGTTGAAAGCTTACGTAAGAACTAAAATAGAAATATATTTGATGCATCAGGTGTTATAAATAGGTATTTTAAAAACCAGTTATTTTCTCACAGAAGATGCTAGAGCTGATAATTTAAATTTGTTTGAATTTTTTAGAGGTAAACTATACTATATGAAGTGTAGTATATAAATTATAAACATGTACAAAATATTTTGTAATATCAGAAGTAATAGAATACTGAGCTTCCTTTGTATTTGATTGTATAACCACATCACTGCCTGAGTATTAACTAAGTTTTTTTATTGTATCATGCAATATATATATACCTGTTTTTTTTATAATACATGCTCAAAATATTTGGAAATGTTTTGATTGTGCCTTTTAAATATGTAAGTTTTGGTGTCTATTTCCCCCTTAGAAATCAGGGGTTCTATAAGTATTGACTGACATTACAAATAATGTCATATTTTAATTCTACCACTAATTTTTTTTTTACATTTCTCAAGGTTTTTCATTTTTTAAAGTTTGAATCATGCTCAGTTTCAAATCTATATCAATTTATTGAAAGAAATTTAGTAAAATAATGTACTCATTTGAATCAAGTAATCACATGGTCAAATACAAATTTGAACAATAATTTCATTTCTTATATATCCACCCTTTCCTTCATTTTACATAACTGACAACCAACTGACTAAGCAATGCTACAAATCACATACCTGTTATTTCTAACACTTTTGGAAAAAATAATGTCCAGAATCGGCATTGTTGAGCACGTAGTTTGGTATGTACAACTGGAGAATCTGCATTCAGGGTTAAATATTTTTGCTGAGTGCTCTCAAAAATGGGCCATCTTATGCTATTGATCTGGGTCCCATCGGGATTTCTAAAATAAATAAATACATAAGTAAATAAATAAATAGATGCATAGAGTGCTATAATATTTATTAAAATTAGTAATATTCACATCTCATTACATTATCTTTGATCATTTATTTTATATACTTATTTTTGCACATTTTTAAATTTTAATTATATATTTTTGTATATCATTTTACATTCAACATTTTTGTGTGTGAGTTTAATATTCTTTTATTCATTTCAACCAAAAATAGTAATATTTAATGTTCAATATTAATAAGTAATAGTGATGTTACTTATAGTAATAATAATAATAGTAGTAGGAATGTTTTTGAAGCTCTGATGAGTCTGGTTAAAATTATAGGAATTGAGTTCTAAAGATATGCAATTCTGCTTAACATACAGAAAGGGAAAATAATTATCTTTCAATAGTGCTATTTTTTTGACCTAAGCATGCACAAAGGGGCAATGTTTCTTTTGTTTGTTGATTTGCTTCATATTATTCCTTTATCCCAGATCTATCTTTGCACAGTGAATATTATTCAATACCTCTAGCATTAATATTCTATTTTTTCTTGTCATTGTTGTGTGATTTTGTACTACTAACACCTCTTTTTATCATTATATTCTCATTAATCTAGGCAATAAACTTCAGTCTTTGAATTTAGTCTACATTTTTCAATATCTGTACATTATTAAAAAATATATCAGTGGTTGCCACAGTGGAGTCAAGTAAAATTGAATGAACATAGTACTAACAATATTACAAATTTTATTTAAAGTTTCTTTTTTATAAGCCAAGTAACAGGAGTTGGGGAAATTTCTTTAGTAATTCTTCATTCTATTTCATATTGCTGACTTTGACATAGTAATTCATTCTGCTGAGAATTTCTTTATTCCCCAAAATCTTTAGCCTAGGTCAATTCATTAAATTGAGTTTATCTTCTTTTTAACTGATTTTTCCTTACTTTGCAATGTGATTTGTAAAGAAATTCAACTTGACACCGTTATTTTTGTGGATTATAATTTGGAACTCATTTATTCTTTGCACCATTGAGAATTATCTTACTGTTAGCTTCACACCAACAAAAATTCAATAGGTAGAAGTTTTAAAGAGAGCTTCAAGTAGTTGTTCACTAGAGAGTCGATTCTCTTTAACATATTTTTGTTTTCTATTGTTGATGCTAGAATATAAATAAATATGGAAAGCTTTTTCACTCTGGGAATTTACAAATAAATATATTTATAAAAATAAAAGACCAATATTTACTTTCATAGGTGCCCTTGTTTGCAAAGGGAAAAAAACAGAAAAAAATGAAAAAGGGAAAAAGAAGGAAATATAATTAATATAGACATATTAGAATTCTACCATTGATGAGCTCCTTCTAGATTAGAGATTTAGGATTTAAGTACTAGTTTAGTCAGATCTGACAACCTAGGAAAATTGTTTAAATTTAAACATGTAGACATTTATTATTCTTGAAGATTTCTGATCAAATGGTTTATTCAGAAATATTGACCTAGGTGTGGTATATAGAACAATTAAGAAATCTACAAAATACTCACTGGTATTTTTATCATAAATGGAAGACAAAGGCTTGAGGATAAGTAAACCATTCCTTTCTATTAGATTCTCTGTTTCTTAAGCAAAATCATACAAGAAAAATTTGAGATATTATGAAAGTTCACACATAAAATTCTTCATCATTTAAATGCTTTCTGCATACTAATGGATTAGTGACAGCATGTACAAGAATTTTCACCCAAATTTGTGGACCCACTAGAATCTAGAAAGAGAAGCTGACATTCTACCAACCTGGTTACCAGAGCAGAGCTTGTAATCAAGAACTTGTATTAGATGAACAACAGAAATTCATACTTTATAATAAAACAATACTTTATAATAAAACATTTAATCATTAATTCAGGAATTTAGGCACCAATATCTCCCTAAGCAACTGATTAATTTTGTTCTGGAATTGAATGATTTAATAAGAATTATTATTAACCAGGATTAATCAACCAATATGATAATAGGATTGAAACCTCCTGTTTTAGAGTATTACTTGAGAGAAGTCATGAAGACTATTTCTTCAGAACACAGATGGCGCACTTGTCTGGGTGAATTATGTAGCCTTTTCCCTCTTTTAAAGCATTAGAAGTAATCAGTGCAGCTTCCATTGCCAGATTAAACCAGGAGAACCATTGGTCTGATTCGGTACAGCAATTCTTATGTTCCTAAATTGCCCATTTTCCTTCCACTTCCACTCTAATTAACTTATGGCACTATTTCAACTGCACATTCATTTCTGGCTTCTGTAAATGGTGACTTAACCAGAGTTGACTTGTACTTGAGTTCAAGAGCAATGCACTAATGGCACTGCCAGTGTTCATCTAACAAGCTTTGTGATATGAAATAACTCATGACAGTCCACATCGTAATTCAGAGATAATAACATCCTTTTGCTTCTAGAAGTAGATATAGTTGTCAAAGAGTAACTGAAATAGTTATTGAAGAGATGGAGTATTTCATTCCATAATTTCAAGAATCCTCCAAATAATTTAAAGCTTAACAAAAGACATGGTCTCTCCCAAATGTATCATTTAAAACTTTATACCCCACCATGTTCCCCAGATATACAATCTGTGAAAGTAGTCACTTTTAATATAAAAAGTATAAGATGCATTTATGTCACATACCAAAAAAAAAAAAAAAATTAACAAGTGCTGGCATTGATGTGGAGAAAAAGAAATACTACTAAACTGTTGGTAGGCATGGAAAATGGTCTGGTCACGATGGCAAGCTATATGGAGGACCCTCAAACTACTGAAAATGGACCTACTATTGAACCCAGCAATCCCATTTCTGAAAATCTATCCAAAAGACATCAAAACATGAATACAAAAGAATGACTGTACTCAGATGTTTATTGCAGCACTATTTACAATTGCCAGGATATGGAAATAAGACAAATGCCCCAAAACAGATGAATGGATGACAAAGAAGTGGTATATTACACAATGGAATATAATTCATCAATTAAAAATGACAAATTTAAAGCGTTTGTCATAAAATGGATGGACCTAAAAAGAATCCTATAAGCAGAAATAAGTCAAAAGCAAAAGACAGAAACCAGATGTTCTCACTTATAGATGGGATATAGGAAAACAAACAACAACAAAAACAACAACAACAAAAAAAAAAAACAAGAAGAAAAGTAAAAAATGACTAACAACAGGTGTGGGGGGAAGGGACATGTCAGGGAGGGTATAGCAAAGAGGATCAGAATTACAGTCCATGGCTGATATGGTGATGAGAGAACCCCAGGGAATGCAATGTTGTAAAATATATACATGTAAATAAATAAAACTATTTTACCCACCCCAACCTAAATACAATTATTATTATTTTAAAATATACTATAAAATACATTTGAATATGTCAACACTGCAGTTTTTCAAAACCTTTTTCTCTTATTTTTTACAAAATAAAGATTCAAAAGTGATAATACAAAAAATTCAATGAAATAGGGAAATTATCTACTGTATCTTTACTGTTAAATCCTTTTCCATTTTTGTTGTACATACAGAAGTGATCCAAAGGCCATTAACTCTTAGATTTAACTCTTAGATTTAAAAAGCTTAAGAAACAAATTTATTTAGCAAACTATTAAAAAATAGGCCAATAATGTTTTCCTAACATCTGTGTTATAGGAAACGACTTTTGTTTGCCATTGATATTGGAGTATGAATTTGTTAAGTCTCTTTAAGAGAAGATTACTTTTGAAAGATATTTATTGATCCAGATATTGGTTATGAAGATAGAAGATAGAAATTGCATGCACATTTTTATGTTTTTAAATCACAATATTCCCTACTCAATCCTAACATAGGAATTAATACTCACTTTTTTGTGTAAGGATTCAGAGATCTTAATAGAATAAGCTATCCTGTTATTTTGAAGTGAACTATAAAATCTAGTGAAATAAAGATGATTAATTGTTGCAAATTAAAAGGTTACTAGACATTTTTCACTGTCACAATGAAAAGGGATATAGTTTGTATTGAATAATTTCTCAAACATGCAAATGGATATGCTTTCAAATTCCATGTTGTTGTATTTAAATAAAAGTATATTTTAATTGAAAGAAGAGTGCAATTATAAGGGAATCTGAATTAAAATAACAAATACATTGGTTCAGCACATAACTATTGGATGTATATTATATCATGTTTACTTTGGTTATAGAAAATAAAAATCCTTGCCTCATGTTTTTATTCAATAAGGAAGACAGAAAATAAACAAGACAAGGAAAATAAATGATGGTATATCTCCAGCCATTAGAGATAATAAAATGGAGAACAAGGTTAGTAAAATTTTAATAAATCTTTGTGTGGGGGGGAGTGTGTATATGTGTGGATGTATGTGTGTGTCTGTTTGGGCAGTAGTGAGGGGATGCCTATTGGAATTGTGAGCTATAGCTTATTTTTTATATTATCAAAGTGACTGACGATGAGTACCTGATGACTTATGCTCATAACATCAGTGAAAGGAGGATACTTACACTGATATTCTTTTTTTAAAAAAATTCATTGTATTGATTTATCACAATTGTGCATTAATTGATCCCTTCTCCTCCCTCCATATCCCCCCTCCATATCCCCCCTCCAGTCACTCCATCTCCCATTTTTCTGCGATTTGTTAGTTGGTTAAATTGATGTTCAGTTGTTGGTTGTTTGGCCTGTTGTTCTCTTCTGATATCTGGTAAATGTGTTTTTTTTTTTTTCGTTTGTTTGTTTGTTTTGTTTTTTATCCCGGGGCTTTCCCACTTCACTAACATTTGTTCACTATCCTGATCTTTTGTATCTCTTCACCCCCCTTCCTTCTTCCCCCTCCTCCTCTCTGGCTCCATGGTTCAGTCCCATTGGTTGTTTTCATATTTTCTTATGTGTTTGTTTGTTTTTCCCTATATCCATCATATAAGTGAGACCATCCTGTACTTCTCTTTTTCTTTTTGACTTATTTCTGTTAATATGAGAGAAGAACTAAAAAGACATTTCATCATAGAGGAGATACAGATGGCTAATAGGCATATGAAAAGATGTTCCACATCACTAATAATCAGGGAAATGCAAATTAAAACCACACTGAGATACCATCTTATACCAGTAAGAATGGCCCATATAAATAAAACAGACAACAACATATGAAAAAATGCTCCACCTCACTAATAATTAGGGAAATGCAAATTAAAACCACACTGAGATACCATCTTACACCTGTAAGAATGGCCCACATAAATAAAACAGACAACAAATGTTGGCGCGGATGTGGAGAAAAGGGAACTCTCTTACACTGCTGGTGGGAGTGCAAAATGGTCCAGCCACTATGGAGGACTGT